>VRLP01000905.1:0-168377 GCA_009660295.1 Lophius piscatorius
CCTACCTAAAAGAACTACTCACCCCACTGACCTCAACACGATCCCTCCGTTCTACCCACTCATACCGCCTCCTCCTTCCCCGGACTAAGCTCAGCACCATGGGTGATTGGGCCTTCTGTTCTGCTGCCCCTCGTCTGTGGAATGCCCTCCTTGACCATCTGAGGGCTCCACAGACGACTGAGACATTTAAAAAAGGACTTAAAACTTTCCTTTTTAGCGGTCATATTTTTATATAATTATTATTATATTTTTTATTGATACATTTATCTGCTTTTACCTTGTAGCACTTTGAGATTTGAGCCAAATGTTAAGTGCATTATAACTTAAATGTATTATTATTATTATTATTATTTAAAGCCACAGAGTGCCTGTGAGCTCATTATGGGCGACAGATCTAAGTGAGCTGTATAGAAAGTATGTGAACAGGTTTGAAATGTGTATGTTTAATCTTTGAAGAGCCTCTTGTCTAGAACTGGATCTCACTGTCTGCATATTACCAGCATATTCTGACTTTCAGGTATTATCATCATTTTTGCTACTAAGATTTGACTAAAGTTCCCTCATCAAAAGTTTGATCCAACACGCATATTCTTTCAAAAATATTAGGTCAATTACTGAACCCCTGCGACAGCATATAAGTAATCAAGGGAAAAGGATATTGCAATAAATTAACCCATTAGGAAAAATGGGTGCAATATCCTGCTGCTGCACATTACCGCTGCTGCACATTACCGTCAGAGGTGTAAAATGTGTTTGCTCACGTTGTGTTTTTTCAGCTTAACAGGTATTTACCAGTACATCAATTAGCCCAGCAACACTGCCTCTGATTTGCATCGAGTGGAGCTCGATAGGATTTGATGCTGAACCATTCTGATGTGTGTGTGCCCGGCTGCAGAGCAATGGAGTGCAAAGAAAAGTGATTTTCTTCTCATCGACATTCAATGCCACTTTAAAAAGAGATGCCCCGAGAACAGCAAGCATGTTTTATGGTTTACTATGGAAACTTAATGTTTAAGGTGGGTTTGAAAGGTACTCAACTTATCCGGACCATATCTCGCAAATCGTACATTTTACACATACACCAATCAGCCATAACATAAAAAGCAACTTGACGAAGTTGCTTTGTTTGCTGCGTAGTATATGCCATCTGCTCACAGGTGCCATTGTAAGTAGATAATCAATGTTATTCTGACTTAACCTGCCTTTGGTTTTACTCTTTAGCTGATCGGTGTATATCCAAAACAATATTCATTACACTAGGTGTACATTCATTCAATCATATATATATTCAATATCCTCAAATAATTATCTTTTTCGGTCTTGCGATGGCTGGATAAACCATATTATGAAGTTTGGCCCACTTCATGCTCTTTCAAGGTTGACTTCACATTCTGATGAATGTGTTTCACATTTTTTGTAGAGTTCTGGGGGGGATGTCTAACCTTGACTCTTCATACTACTGCTGAAGAGGCAATTTTCTAAAATGCCTGGTTAAGTTGGAGGAGGGTATGGTTTATGATCACGAAGATTTATGCCAAAACCATTGTTTGAGGTATTTCTTTACATTAGATTTCAACTTTAACTCGCTGATGTCACTGGATTATTTCATCGTAGGGTCACTATGGATGTTTGTACCAAATTCCATTTAAATCCATACAGTACATGTTGATATATTTCAGTATGGAGCACAGTGGTCGATCATTGCTAGTGGGCCTAAACTGTGCATCAGTACATCACATTTCATTTTAATATGTTCATTGTGGTCCAGCATGAGCATAGTTCTAACAGGGATGAACATGAGGCTCATAATGTGCCTTTAATTTATGGCTCCATACAAGCAGCAGCCCTCCATATACAAGCCATGTTCTCTTCTTTATTGCCTTGTTTCCTGCCAGTTCTCAGCTATACATCAGCCACCAGGAGTGAATCATGAGTAGCTTGCTAACAACTGCAATATTAGCCCTGTGGGCCTACAGTGAAGCAGATACAGAGATGTACAAGAGCAGCAAGGTGCAGCAACCTTGACAGAGCTGCTGGCGTGTTGGCAAACATCCGCCTTGACAAAAGAATAAAAATAGACTTAAGGAAGAAACTAGAAAAAGAACAAGACATGATGTTCGGAGTGACGACATCAGGCCCATTACTACTTTGTGAATGGAAATATCAGAGCCAGCCTTGTAACGGAAAGATACTGGGAAAAGTTTTTTTTAGATATTAATATAAAATGTTTCCCTGGGAGAGGAATACTCATCTGCCAAATTTAAGTGTGTAGTCCTAAATGGTCATCTCCTTTTCCTATTTGTCACATTCAGGATACAGTAATGTGTCGTTTTTAATGTCTCTCCGTTTTTTTGGAAATGTATTAGGCTGATATTAACAATTGTTAACAACCTCTCTCTAAAGGAAACTATCTTAATTAAAACACAGTAAAGTAATGTCCATGAAACTATTTTACAGCTTGGAGTTTTGCCAAGAGATTCTGAAGAGACTGTGTTTTAAAGTTAGTTGTTCAAAATAGGCCATGGCAGAGGTTACTGGGATGGCTCCCAAACACACCACTTATTTGCACGTTTGCTGCATTTTCAAATATTTTAAGCTCCTTCAACTCAGTTAAGTTTCTACACTGCCTTAAAATTATGAGTTGAGCCTAAGTTGAAACCGCAAAATTGATTAGTTTCAAAACTGTAGATCCATTGAGGTAATTTTCCTAATCTTCCTAAATTACTAGCCCTATGCTGTCGTCCGCGAAACCAAGGGTATCGCCACTAAAAGTCCTCAATTCTCATCTTTGTACAAGCAATTCTCCTGATTGAACCCCCCAAAAATTTAATTTGAAAGTTTTTTCCACGGTATTTTTTAGAAAAAAAAAAAGTCCAGTGAAGTGAGTGAAATATGAACTTTTAAATTAAATATGGATATGAACTTTTATATGATATGAACAAGATAGATATTCCCCAAATTTGGATTAAATGCGAAATTATGGCCGAAAAACTTCTGTAAAACAGTTCCCCCTAGTGTTGGAATTATACAACCAACCTTTCCCAACATCACTCCAGTTCTTCCTCACACCAATGTCTATATAGAAAATTTGAAAATAGTCCATGAAATATTTTCACGAAGGATCTGCAGCAGTGGGCACGGCGGCGATGATGATTCAGGGATATAACAACATATTAGACAAATACATTGATAAGCAAATGTATTCTGTACATGTAGCTGTGTACACCCAAGAAATAAGTCGGTGTATATCAAGATGATGATAATATGGTCGGCATCTTGCACATGTAAACATATGCACCCCCTTACCTGAAAGAACTACTCATCCCACTGACCTCAACACGATCCCTCCGTTCTACCCACTCATACCGCCTCCTCCTTCCCCAGACTAAGCTCAGCCCCATGGGTGATCGAACCTTCTGTTCTGCTGCCCCTCATCTGTGGAATGCCCTCCCTGACCATCTGAGGGCTCCACAGATGACTGAGACATTTAAAAAAGGACTTAACCTTTTTAAAAAAGGACTTTACCTTTTTAGCAGAATCTATAACTTTTAATTGGCTGAAGAGTCAGAAGGTGTGAACCGTCCTTCTCCAATGCTGATTAGAGTGTTTCTCTCGCAGGTAATAGATTTTTATGCAATCAATTAAGATAAGGAATAACATAATAACACAAAAAGTTTGAAGGAACTACTGGCTGAATGTATCGCCATGTTCTTTTGTTGCTTCATCCGCAGTGGTGTAGTCTATGTTTGTTTTTGCAATTATCCTACAATCGTGAAGTGTCTAGTTCTCATTTGACCCAATGACTGAAATTAAAGATGCGATTTCCAATTTTGCAAAAGACTCTTCTACAGCATTGAAATTCAAGACTGGTCCTAGAATAAGTTCAGTGTGATAGAGAATTAACTTGAGGCGAACCCACATTGTCGTCAAGACATAAATGAAGAATAAACCGCTGTTTTACATATTTCTTTAATCAAATGCTTGTTTATATGAGAGTGAACGACTTGAGTTATCTCGGAGTTTTGTTCACAAGTGATATCAAATTGGACAACATCAGGATTGACAGGCAGTTCGGTGCAGCATCACTAGGAATAGGAACTTAGGAATCTTAGGACCCTCTTGAAAACGAGATGATTCATCTCAAGGGTTGAGACAAATGCAAATGTGGGTATGGTATCGGTCCATATAGGTGAAGAAAGAGCTGGTTGGGATCTTTGTAAGCAAAGATTGAGATTGTAGATACAAGCGGCCAAATTGAGCTTCCTTTGTAGTGTGGCTGGGCTCGGCCTTGGAGATAGGGTGAGGTGCTCAGACAGGCCCTTGTGTCAAGGTATTGTGTACATTTATATATATATTTGTATTTATGGTGTTTATCGATTTAATTTTTTATCTCATTACATTTCTCAGGGGGATTTTATATATATTTTTTATTTCTTAAGGAGAGAGAGAAACACCATTTAAATGTTCTGTATGTCCTGCACGTATAGCAAAAAAATGAAACGAAGGCAGGTGGGGGGGGGGGGGGGGTTTGGTCTGTGATTCGGATGTGCTGACCTTTGGTTTTCCAGGCAGGGACAACCGGGAGGTTACATATCACATCTGGCCTGAGAATGCCTCAGGACCTACCAAAATAAGAGTGTTCAATGGGAGTGGCCTCTGGAGAACTCTGTCGTGTAAAAAGTCGACTTTTTACACGAAAATGTACAGTTTGAAGTCTCTTACATAGCTGATTAACTTGAGGGTGTAATATTTTTTTTGTCATTTTGAAATGAGAGTTTGTGATTGCTCTTAACAGAGTTACCTGAAGAAAAACTCTCTTCACTCACTACAAGGATAAAGTGGCATATGATGATATTATGATATTATTGATGTCTTCTCTCCAGCTGTTGTATGTTCTTTTCAGAGTTTCTGACTCTCACACCGGCTTTACAGTAAGGCATAGAAGACTTAGACTCCAATCAGTTGCATCACAAATCATGCCCCACGGTGGTAGTAAATTTGGAAGTGATAATTTAATAATAAAAAAAGTGATAGAGGGAAATTAAGAGAGCTGTGTCATGTATTAGAATTTTAGATGTTGCCCAAGGGGAAATTCACATCTCAAATGAATTTTTCTGTATCAAAACAGATGTTAGCAGCCCACAGAGACAGCGATGAACAGCTGGACCTAGTAACAGAAAGTTTACTTCTTTCAGAAAAGAGCTTTCGCCTTATGATTAATCATGTATAACTTCACACAAATAAAGATAATTTCAGCCAAGAAAGACAGAGAAAATGTTGTAAAGATGGATATTTATTACAACAGATGATGATGTGATACTTGATATGTCAAATTCTTTGGCACTCAGACTTCTTTGTGAGATTGTGATCGAATGATATCTGCCTCGAGCAGCAGCAGGTATGTCCCGCCCCTTTGAGCCTGGAAATTGGTGATGTTGGCCGATGACTCTGCTGAGACTGATTCATGATGAAGTTGATAGACCTGTGAAGACTTGGTGGAGATGTTGAGTTGGAACCAGCAGCATGAAGGACGAATAGATGAATAGAGAGAAACATATTTCAAAAGACAGCAGCGGATGATGAAGGTGTGTCATCGTTATATTGGATAGATGTGGTTGGCTGATGGGCACAGCTTATATCAATTAATTCCCCTTATTTTAAAGAGGGTAACTGAGACTGAGCATGTGTGGAAGTTGGGAATGATAGAGTTGTATGAGAAGTGACCTGTGGCCCGTTTTTGCCAAGGGATGGTCTTCCTTGCTGAACTTTCGCTAGGGATTCATTTTTGCTATTCATGCAGCGCAGTTAATGGAAGCTGTGCTGCAGTTTCCCGTTATGTTCCCCTATCCGTTGATGTAGCCAAAAATATCTTTTAAGAATTCAAATACAAAGAAGACATTACAAAACTAGTTTCATTTATTTCAGTTGAATTGCTGATCTGCACCTGGCTACAAATGTCCGCACAGAAAACCAGATGTATCGAACTTACTGATCTATCACAGGAACTGTCGTCATTCTAGTTCTTGTTACTAAAAATGGTTCAGCTAATCACCTTGGGCTTTTTTGAGCCAAACTATTCCTGTGAGGTGTTTTAGTCCCCTGGGATGAGTTAGAAAACAGCTGCTAGATAACACCTGGCTCTTTCTGCCCTACAGACAGTGCCTGACTCTGTATAATGAACGGAGAGTCTGTGGGTCAATACCAGGGCAGTCTGCCCCAGAGAAAAAGTCAGTTCTTGAATCCAAAGCAGAGGAATCCATCTCTAATTAATCGAGGTTGTTGGCTGTGCTAAGAACAGTTTCTTTAAACTTTTTATGACCCTGCCAAAGGAGACATGTACACCAATTAGCTAGAACATTGTAACCACTGACAGGTAAGGTCGGAATAATGTTTGTTATTGTGTTACAATTGCCTGTCAGAAGTTGGGATATATTTTGGCCTTGAAGTTGATGTGCTGGAAGCAGGAAAAATGGGTAACAATAAGTATATGAGGGGTAAGGGACAAATTGTGATGGCTAATTACTGGGTTAGAGTATTCCTCAGTCTTGAAGTGGTATCCAACTAACTAACAAAGTTGTCTAAAGAAGAAAACTGGGGAACCGGTCACAAGGTCAAGGCTAAATGATATGCTGCTCGCCTACGTTGTTCAGTTCCACAGAACAGCTACTGTAGCAGAATATGCTGATTAAGTCCATGCTGGTTCTGATAGAAAGGATTCAGAACTGACAGAAAGGGCATCAACACAATGTTAGGCATCTGGTTTTAATGTTATCGCTGATCACTGTTGGGTTACTACCCCTTCCTTGCCATCCACCCATCTATCCATTCTGGGTTCTGTACATAACTGGGATTGTCTATCCACAATTCCTCAATAACCTATAATTCCTATTTTCTTTTACACTTTTAAGTATAATTGAACTTAAATTATTTTCATGTCATTTGATTCACTTTCAGGTGGTCTTACCACATCTCCACAAAAAGGACTGAATTCAATTAAAAGTCACCCATGGTTTGTAGGTTTGTCACCCATGGTTTGTAGGTTTGTCCTGACCCCCAAAGTTTGTATATCATGAATGGTTTCATAATTTTACCGTTTTTTCCTATATTTTAAGGCAGATTTGATTTTATGTAATTTAGCTCATATTCGCATCAAGTCAAAATTGGTAGCAAGAATTAAATAAAATTTCACATGATCTTCATATAGGGGATCTAAAGGAGTGCACATCATAAGTGTTTTGTATTTTCTTTTTAAATGTTGTTGTTGTGATAGAGGTTATGTTCTAACCACATCAGCAAACCATCTTTTATTCCAGTAGTTCTGTCCTTGGTCAGAACTGCGCATTGTAGCAGAAAACACAGAGTCATGCATCCTAAAAAGATAATGAGGGATAAATAAGATCTCAGGCTCAAATAGATAGATTTTCTCAGATGTTGAATGCATCCCTAATTCCAGCTTTACTAAAAGAATATAATAATCATCAATGTTATTTTCTCTCTGTGTAGTTTAAAAATATTTTTGTCACATCAAAAAAAAAAATTGGCCTGCAAGAAAGCATCGAGAGCTTTCGATTGTTTTTCTCTCTGTTCTTCATAGAATGAGCTTGATGGGATCTGCAGCTCCGCACAGTTCTTTGATTAATCCATTGTATTTTAATAACAAATGTATCATAATCTCCCTCATTCCTTTTGCACCTACTGGTGTGTAATATGAGCCTGCACTTCCCTCTCACTGTTCTCCCTTGTGATTTGTGGGTGTGTGTGTGTGGTAACAGTAGGCTTTGCAGTTTGTAGTCAACAGCCTTTTAATTGAATATCTGAAACAACAGTGTAATGCAGCCAGCAAATGCAGCAGAATATAAGAGAGAGAGAGAGAGAGAGAGAGAGAGAGAGAGAGAGAGAGAGGGATGGAAAGAGAAAGAACCAACCATGAGAATGAGACAGAAAGGAAGAGAGGTTGAGTGAAGGCTGGCGTTGTCAGCCAACACCAGCTCTGTGTCTTGCTGTCACCTCAAGGCTCTATGCTGTTCAGTGCTGATGCAGAGAGTCCTTTTCACCCTGGAGTAAGATGTGTTGGTCTGTGTGTGCACGTCTATAGTTGTGTTTCTAAGTGTTGGGTTAATGCCCCTTTCTGCAATCATCATGTATAATCATTCATGCTTCATATGAAACATTTGCATACTAATCTTCCTCTTCATGTGCTCATTTTGTGTGTAGTGATGGAAACTCTTCATGTCCGTGCTCCGATATGTGTGGCAGAGATGATCAGGAGTCATTTTCTTTGCAAGCCAAAGTCAGTTTGGGTGTATGATCACTTTCAACAGGCGTTGCAATGCAATAAGAAATAAGGCCCAGGCTCTAGGTCTGGCATAATGGCACATCAGGGAACCCCACCTGCACAGCACAGCAGCATATTTAACATTCATGAAGGTATGAATGCTGGAAACGAATACACCTACACACGGGGGAATGTGGAGACCAAGGTAGCTCTCTGTGCGCCGATAACCGAGGAGGAGCGCACAACCGAATCACATGATATTAATCATTGTGACAAAACACTTGTAGCAAAGTGAATCAAGTAGAAAATTGGGTGGTCCTCTACATCAAAGGTAGTCAATATTCATTCATTCATTATCTACCGCTTATCCTGTTCAGGGTCACGGGGGGCTGGAGCCTATCCCAGCTAACATCGGGCGAGAGGCAGGGTACACCCTGGACAAGTCGCCAGTTCATCGCAGGGCAGGGTACTCAATATATTTTTGAATAATGTACCCCTTTTGAAGTGTTTTTTCAGCAAAGTATTCCAGAAAACTTTAATATTTTCATTTTATAATGTCGTACAATACATAATACAGTAGGAATGTCTGCGTTATTAAACAACAAACTATTTACTTACTAACAATCACATGTTATGTTTAAAATATTAGCAATCCATCACTAAATTCAATTCAATCTGAAAAGACAGAAAGAAGACAAGAAGAATGATTTATTACAACAGATATGTGATCATTTTGATAATCAGTCGATTAGAAAGTTTTTGGTTTCAGACTCATTTGGGAGATTATTATTGAAGGGTCTCTCCTGAGCAGCCTCGAATGTCCCCCCTTTGGAGTCTGGATACTGGTGGTGGTGGCTGATGACCCTGATGAGGCTGATTGATCTACGAGGACTTTGGGGGGATGGGAAGACTAGTTGCACTAACCGATGGAACTGACAGAGCTTTGTTTGCTTTGTTTAATCCTTTTTTTGTCACTTCTTTCTTTCATTTTCTTTCTCCCTTTCAGCTGAATTGCTGCTAGAGTAAAACTTTGATTTTCTGATTCCCATCTGTCATTCAATGACCATACTTCCCGCTCACCGTGAATGTAATTGGATTTTTATTTGGACTACTATTTGCAATTTTATCTAACTTTTTCAAGTGGAATTATTTTGGGAATTGTGCATCACAGATGTTTCTCAAACTAACTTTTAAAAACATTTCACATTACTCTTGCTGTACACAAAACCCCCCAAAGGCACCTGATGAGATACACTGGAGAACATTGACCTAGTTATGAGCGAAGGCAGAGTCAACAAAGCCAATCTAATTAAGTAAACCTCCTTAGCTACAAAGCTAGTAGCAAGCTAACGTTGAGGCTGAGCTAAGCATGTTTTCAAACCCCTCCATACATTCTTGGTTGGCTTTAATAATGCTAAGTGACTCACCAATCTGGTGCATTTTCAGTCCGACAGGATCCTGATGATCCTGATCCCTGTGATGTTGAAGATGTTACATTTAACAATCCTTTTTTTGGGGCCTTGTATGACGTGAATTCAAGCAAAGGTTATGACAAACCTCTTTAGAGCTACAGGTCTGCTCATCATTGTGTTGCCACTACATCAACAGATCCATTAAGGTTAAAAAAAAAAGGGGGCGGGGGGGATGAGGGACAGTTTATACTTTTCGGACATTCCCTTGATGAAATTGTGCCGAGAAAACTGGATGTTGAGGAGTCCATCGTGTGACTTAAGTGTTAGTCCAAGTTCCATACTGGAGTGCCAATCTGCGCCACTCAGCCTGGTATTCACGCCGTGATTCACTGGCAGTAAAAACACGCCTGTGGGTGGATGTGACAAAGCCAGAAATACGTTCATATAGTTGTGCAGGTTTAACATATGCCAGTTTTCAGAAGTTGTGTGTGGATGAGTGTGTGTCTGTGTCTTTGGGAAATATCAAATCCCAGAATATTTTATGTGTGCTTCACACTTCCTGATGAGCGTTCTTTACAACTTGGAGTAAACAAACTTCATCTTTGTCTTTACTCTATGATATTGAACGTGGTTAATGTGAATTTTTCCACCTGTTAACCTGACAAAACACCAGAACTAAATGGAATTTCCATATCATGAATTGAGGAAACAATCAGTCTCTTACTGTTGTGGCTCAGTAGCCGGAAGGAAGAGTTTAGTTGCACTCAGGATACAGTCAAATCTTACTACTCAGTGATCTCGAAATACATCCTTGAGCCCTCCATGAACTCTCAGTCATTAAAGCCAGTGGTGCATGAACTGCTTCGCAAGCTTTTTGGTGGCAAAGTGCCCGGCTGTGTATCTGAACCAATGATTTGGACCCAACTGTCTGTGTCAAAGTGCAGCGGAAGAGATTGAGATTGTCATTGTGATACCTTTGGAAGAGGATCATCTTGACATTGTTGAACTTTATGATAATCATCTCCTCAAATTCTTCTTGCACAGCAGTAGCTGGCGAGGTACTGATGATTCACTATTGGCTTTGCAGTAACTGGACAGAAAGAAACAAGCTGCAGAGATGTGACTGTGTGGGTGGTTGGTGCAGCATTTTTCAGGTGGCGGTTTATTAAGGATCAAAAACGTGTGCTGTTTTTTTGGAATTGTTCACTTGAATCTCTTTATTAATGGATGGTTAAACCTGGTTCCCAACTGCTGATATTTGTGGTGATGTCGTGTTTTATAGAAAATGCAACGGGAGATCGTATGCTTATTAAAATACCTGGATGCGGACAAATGTGGCTGTAGATGTTTTGAGTGACTCATATTACTCCTACATGATCCCTGACGTTGATGGCCTGTGACATATACGATGATTCATCGTGATGTGAAGAGTCTTCTCAGATGAAAGTTTGGTAAACTATCTATCTGCAGTGAAATGGAGCAGCATGTCTCTTTCAGTGCAGCTCTTGAACAAATTATCCACTTCTTCTTCACTACATCAGCCGTAGGCAATTTATTTAAAACAACCTTGTTCTGTGTATAGTGCTATCCATGGAAGATGGACACGCCTAGCTAGAACACTGGAGGCTTCCTTCTGACTTTAGTGACTCATAGTCAGTCATGGACTGCCACTTTTATGAGGATAGAGAGTCTTATGGGGGGGGGGGTCCTTATATAGTGGATCAATGCATCATGGAACCAGGATTTTAGACCTTCCCCCCTAAAACACTGACTTAAAATCTGAGAAAAACAGTTTGAATGTGTAAATCCACAACTTAGTGGTTACATAGCTCATAGTCTTCTGGGATTGTGATACAATTTCTACAATTTATTCTACAATTATTACCAATGGGTTTTCGTAGTAGTCCTGTTAACACTTCTAACCTTCACTTGAAAACAATACTATAATTATTCATTCAAATCATAATAGGTAAATCCTGAGAAGCACAGACTAATTTCCCCTCAAATGCATCACCGATATTTTGGATGGTTTCTGTCCCTTCCTGATAATGATGCTATGATAGATCTATAAAACAACCATTTATCAAGCACTGAGAAGCAGGAAATTACATTGCAGTCACTGTTGAAAGTACTTAGATTAGGTGCGTTGCAAAACAAACACAGGTCCACGACTGTGGAATCTTGAATCCCACCGCAGTGTGTTATTATTGCAGTTGCAAAACTGAATGAGAGGCTAAATTGAAAATAATAATAATACATTTTATTTGTAGAGCACTTTTTCTCAAATACACAAAGAGGCTTTACAGACACAGAAGTGAAAGGAAAGCGACATCAAGAAAGGAATCAATATGAGATATTGAATTACAAATATCAATAAAAAAAACAACTTGCTCTTCTTTCAGTCAAAGGCTTGATTAATTTAAATTGGAAATAAGAATAAGAATTACAAGGACACAATTGTGTTCCAAATTCTACGACTACTAATCCATTACATGTTGAGAAAAGTCACACTCCACCAAATGTTTTGATTTACTAGCCATCATCCCAACATCTCTCTTTATGAATGGAGGTCTACAAAACTCCTTATTCTGGTTACCCGCATGTTCTTAAAAAGTCTCAAATACATTCAATTGTTCAGTTTGTCCCTTCCATGCTACCGTAAACAATGGTTCTGAAATTCGGGCCGTCATGAGGAATTTTGCATCGTCTGAATGACATTTTAAATTTGCCATTTAAGTGTTAAGTAATATTTTGTTCTGATCAGCTTATTCATAAAGTCAGGTAACTTATAATGAGCACAGATTGCGGGCTAATTGATTGCAGCCCTCCTACTGGCCTGATAAAGGTTAAAATGAAAATAGAAAACGTGACACACCATCCCGTTCTGAGCTCCTCTACACCTGCCTGTCACCCTGCCTTGGCAGGAGGCCCAGCCAGGTGGCAGTGTTCACATGTCTACTTCAATCCTCCTTGTTCAGCCATCCGTCATAGCGTCACAAAATACAAGACTTTCTCAGTGGAACCTCTTACAATGCAACAGCCAGCCCCCTCCCATCTTTCAAATTTTCTCCAGCAGCTCTTCAGGAGTCTGACAGCCACAGTGTGTTTCCTGTTACAGCTCCTCTGGTTTCTTCCTCTGCTGTCAGTCGGAACCTGCCGTTATCTATTTTTCCAAAAAATCGAGGCTGACACAAGCTGGCATCTGCTAGTCTGTAGTGGCTCCACTCAAGTTGGAGCTGATGGCATTTGGTCAAAATTGGATTGAATAGGTGGGGATGGGGGAGGTCTGGCAGACGTGGCAGCATGGTTGTGTCATATGACCCTTGTTTGAAGCAACACCTCCCTGGGAAATGGAATCTGAGGTTTTTTTGTAGTGCTGATAGGATCTCTAAATCTCTATCTATTTTTTTCCTCGTATTGGCATGATGGCTGTCATTGTCTGCAGTCATAGATAACACTGCACCAGGGAGTGAAGACATCAGTAAGTCTGACTTTGTTCTTCAGGAGCAGAGAGTCACACAGGTTGCAAAAGGGCAGTAGAGTTCAGGAATTGATCACCACAGCTGAGTTGTTTCCACAGAAGGGTTTTCATGCGATGAACACCATATCTATCTATACTAAACTAAGCTAAAGAAACATCTTAATACAATAAACAACCTCTGATTTTGGTCTGCGTACATAAAAATGGGGGTATTGTGATCTGTTTACTGCTCAATCAGGCAGCGTCCTCACATAGTCTACCAGACATTAAGAGATCTTGATGCCTACAATATCTTTTTTATCCAGTTTGTTACTGTACGTCCTCCACAAGAACATTCCAGCAGTGTGGGCGTTTATCAGGCACCTTTGGCTGCTGATCGACAAACCTCTGCAGCGTCCTAGCATGCACACCGACAACACAGCAGCGGAACACGATTATAGTGGTGCTGATGGGACAAGCTGACTGCCTAACTTGCTTACATATGGATTACATGGCTATGAATTGGTGCATGTACCGACGCTGTGTAAGCCTCCAAATTAAATGTTGGTTTTAAGCAGATTGCACACGTAGCAAAAATACTAGAAAGGAGAACGTGAGAGAAGACTGCAGTCTCATGTAAGAATGCAGTGTGAGGAGAAGAAGAAGGAGTGACAGATGAGACAGGAGGAGAGGGAACAGGCGGAGTAGAGGAAAAGATTACTACCATAGTGCATCAGGCTTAGCTTCACATCCTTAATGGTAACCATGGAAATAATTATAGAGCGGACAGACAGGCTGTTTTACAGAGAGAGAGAGAGAGAGAGAGAGAAAGAAAAAGGATAAAAACAATGGGAGATTAGAAAAGAAAGAAAACCATGGGGGGTAGAGTAGTTGAAACGTTTGTTTGAATCCCTTAAACCCGGTCCCTGAAGTCTCTGATTATTAGAATTGGACCAGGAATGTGCTGGAACTTAAACTCACCTTAAGTCACTTTAAACCACTTCATATCGTAGCTGCAGAAATCATCACTTATCAGCCTCATGTATATCTTTCCTCCGATAGTAAGCCACACAAAGATAGGCTATCTTAAGGTTCCCACCTTAAGATAGAGAAAGGGATGAAGATATGACACACCTGCACAGAGATCATATTGTTGTTTATCGACCTTTATATCTTAGCAGTGATAAGAGACTCAGCAACAGTGCAGTGCCACAATTCAACGATGGCTTAAAAAAGTTGTCTCAAACCCACAGTTGTCATGGAAACAGATCTAAGATACCCTTAACCCCTCTGGAAGTGCTGATTGCTTATTGCTGATGAAAGCCCAATCAATGGTGCTGTCCGTAAGACTGGAAATACTTCATGTCTTTTTCCAACTGTGTCCACATTGTACAATAAAATTAAGCATTTGGTTGATTAACATAATGCTATATATTAGTTGGCTGGTTATTATATGGATTTATGAGCAGCATCTGCATTCCTATGGAGAGGCATGCATCATGGGAAATTAGCAGGGGTCACGCAAGGCGTGGGTTTTGAAATTAGCATTCTTATTCTTGATTTTGATCAGTCATGATTTGCCTGTGGTTGTGTAACAGCATGCATGGGCAGATGGGGAGTTGGTGTATGTTGTGTGAGTAATAGCATGCTTGCATGTTTCCCACACACTTGCCTCGGGCTCAGAACTCCATGCTGATGTGTGCGCAAAGGGTAGAATGGGAAAAAGAAAAAATTGGAGAGAAGGAACGAAGAAAAGGGGAGAGGGAGGAAGAGAGATGATACAAAAGTGGTGAGGGCTGCTTTGCAGGGAGTAAACTCACTCCAGGACCCAGTAGGGATCCAGGCAGCCCCACCCCTTCTAAACATCTCTCTCTCTCTCTCTCTCTCTCTCTCTCTCTCCTCTCCTTCTTTATTTCACACTACTGGAACTAGAGCGAGAGAGAGAGAGAGAGAGAGAGAGCTGGAGAGGGGAAGATTGGAGCGCAGGGCATCAGTAAAGTGCTGCTCAGTGCTTTAACTGCACTGCTGTCCACCTGAGTGGGATTATCTCCTAGACGGAAGCACACAGGACAGGAGTCCCTACAAGATCTATCCTGGCAGTGGGATTATTTAAGGATGAGCCGCAGTTTGGTGGAAATGAAGTGAAGCAGAGGGACTAAGTCACCACTGACGCCTCGTTCTTGCGCTGCTGGCGCACATTCAGCTTTTATATTACTTTATTCTGGGGTATTTGCTTGTTTCTTGGTCCATTCGCCAGCTCACCTTGTTTTCTCTCTCTATTTCCACAACACTCCAGTGTTTTTTTTTTAGTGCTTTCTCATACATTTTCACCTGCACTGGAAGCTGCTGTTTTTATGTTCCCTGGCTGTCCCTTTGGAGGGGTCTGATTCGGACCATAAGGCGCAGCAGCGCGTCTCCTCCGCCTGCACTTTTGCGCAGAGACGAACCTCGTAGCTCCTTCTACCCGCACACATGTGCACGGACACGCATGCTCGTGTACACATGCAGCTCACATGAATGCACGCGCAGGCACGTAGCTCTTTTCTTTTAATTGCAATTAAACACCAGTTTTTCCTCCTGACTCCAAAGCGTTTTGTCTTCGCAGCCATCCGCGCTGGGGACGTTTATTTCTGACATGCACAGGAGGGACAGCCAATAAGGAAAACCATCGCAGAAACATTCCCATCTAAAAGATGAGAGAACTTGGCCCCAGCAGATTTTTAGTCAATTGCGAGTGCGAGGTCGGGGCGGAGGGCACCAGGGCGAAAGGACAAGGAGAGGCCGGGGAGGAAGAGCTCTCTGCCGGACTGCTCGCTGCTGACCAGCCGCTGCTCCAGAAGCAGGCTGCTGCTGCTGCTGCTGCTGCTGCCGGGGGGAGGCTGGGGGAGGATGGTTGGGATTGTTTGCTTTTTCTGTCTCGCTAATTAGTCAGAAGATGCGAGATAACTAACAGTGGCCCACTTAAAAAGGCCCAACTCGTCATCCTGTACTCTGATCAACGTGGCACTTTTGGGTCACCTTAAAGGTAAAATCAGCACTTTGGAGAAGTATGTGAGTTTACTTGTGCAGCACCCTCTGGAAGGACTTCCTCCCACTACCTGCACCTATCTAACTTTGTTTAATGGTTGTTTTTTTTTAAATAGTCAAAGGTCTTTGTTGTTGCAGAGTTTATCAGATTTATTCAAGATATAAATCATAATATTTCTGAAACCTTTATAGAGAGACTTGTAGGGTGTCTACTGTGCAGGAAAGAGAGTCGGGGGTCTCTATTTTTTTGTCTTAAATATTGCTAGCCTATAATACTTATTTAGAACACTACATAAAGATATATAGTTTCTAGTTTTGTGTGATATTTGTGATAGCAGTGTACTATATCTTTATTATCCACTGCATAGCCTTTTCTATTATACCTTTTATTCTAAGATACCTTGAAGGAGCCCTGTCTCCAGGTGTGCTGATAGTGGAGGTTGGCGGTTTATCATTTATTCATATACTTTTTTATCTATGAAATATTTAAATGTCATAGATTTACTTAAAGCCCTCATCCATCCATTTGCAGCATGGAAGTGATTTGCCATATTGGGCTTTTTGCGATGGAATCGATTAGACTGGCTTTCAGTTAGTCCTCGTGGTCCCTTTATTTTTCCCAGGCTAATTTGAGCCCAACTATCTTGTTCATTGTCTGGAACTTGAACACAGCCTTAAAAAACCCTATAGAGGATGGTCACTTGCTAGTCAAGCGGTTCAGACAACCATGTGTGTGTCATGACGCTGGTCGGCAGGCGTGCGCTGTAGATACACCGAGACGTTAATAATATCTCTGTGTGCTTTTTGGAGTATTGATTTCTGAGCAAGTGTCGATGTTCGGTGGAATGTGACTCAAGCTGTGGAGCTGTTGAAATTTCTAAAAGACCTCAAGACTCGGAAAGTGGGAAACAGGCTGAAGTCAGTGAATGCATCTCCAGCAGTGGCTGACATCAGCTGACTGTGAGGTCCCTTTGACTGGACTGGACGTCGTCTCAATAAGTCTGGAAGCAAAGCACAACTATCCCCACAAGATCTAGGTAGGACATATTTGTCTACGTGTTTGACTTCCCTGAATTTCATTTATATGTTGCTCCAACTCATTCTCATGCAGTTTAATTAAAAGAATCATGCAGATTACATTGGTGTTGATAACAGTGAGTGAGAGTTGCTTCATACCAGCACTGAGTAGGCGTATCATTTTACCAATGGCTGATATGTAATTATTTGGATCACTTCCTTCAATTACTGTAAAATACCACAAGAAAAAATGAGTGTACATGCACAGTGTAAAGATACTGGATTATCTTTACTCCATTTTCACCAATCTTGTATCACTTTTCTCTGTGTGTTTCTTTGGGTTGGTCGTCAAGCTTCCCAAATAGTCTGCAAATCTATTCTTTCCTCTCATGAAACATAATATTCAGGCTCAAACAGGATTTATCCCCCTACTTTTTCTGCTGTTCAGTTCAGTTAATTTCTTTCCTGCGCTAAAGCCACCTTTTCCAAAGCTGAAAGCTCAAAAATAAACCAAAAGACTTCATTTAAATAATGCACTATGACAAGTATTAGCCAGACCTGTCTGCTGGAAAATCAAATAATTCAAATAAAAGAGTAGCTTTATCGGAATTTAGACCTCTGTTTTTCACTTTAGAGCTGATTTGCATTTAAAGAAAGCAGGAAGACATTTACACGCTCTTGCCTCCTTTTACTCCCCACTGAGGTGAAAACAATTGTTAGGCAGTTGATTGACAGCTCAGACTGAAGCTCTCCTCGTTTACCTTGGATGCTTTCGATACAGTCTTGACTTTGACGGCAAATAGCAGAGAAATGGTTATGTCAACATGAAGAGATGCGCCAATTCACAACAACAGTTGTCTCAAGGTGCTTCCCAGAAAGAGCAGGTCTAGACCAAACTCTTTATATAATTATCTATCAGAAACCCAACAAATTCCTCTGTGAGCAAGCACTTGGCTACAGTGGCGAGAAAAACGTGCCTTTTAACGGGCAGAAACCTCGAGCAGATCTAAGGCTCAGGGTGGACGGCCTACTGCCATGGTTTTTAACTTTTTTGTTTAGTACTGTTGAATTCCGGTGTTTCTTCTCACATTTCCTCCCTTTCTGGAAGTATATGATATGATTGGATATCATTTATTGTTCCCTATGGAATGTGCTCAGTTCATATGTCAAAAAGTCATTCTAAAAAGAAAAATAATAGATTTTTAAAAACGCATATTCCACAGCTAAGAACAACATGGCCACATGTTTCACTTTGGAATAGTATTGCACAAACATTATATAGATGTTCCGATGTGCAGACATGATATATTTCACTATATAAAAGCATCAAAATGTTAAAACTTAGTTAGATTTTAGGTCAGGTCTGTGGCCATATTACTGTTTGTCTGTGATGTTAATAGAGAAAGACACCAAGGACTTTCTGAAATGGGTGAGTTGACATTTTGGCAATCAATATCAGAGTGCTCAGAGTGGAGGACATGGAATGGGTCAGCCAATATCCTCTATGCTGCTCATAGATAGATTGACCGGACGGGTGTTCTTTCTTCCTCGTGACTATCATAGCACTCTTGGCCAGACAGTTGAGCCCGGAATCAACTGTGCTGACAGTTGACAGTGATTTCTATACTGTGTCTGTATCCCGTACCTGACAAGGCTCTCTTAGCATTTTCCAGTTTTAAGTTTTCAGTCACTATCATTATTGTGGAATGTTTTCTTCTATCAGCTGTTTTGTTCTCTCTTTTGAAAGAATTTGCTGTCTCAAGCCTTGAACTTCAACATCAAAGGTCAGACAACTTGAATGTCAAACGCTCCTCTGTTTCACAAGGTTGTATATCAGAGTCATTTGAGTATTGGTGTGACATCCACACACAAAACAGAACACTTTGGAAAATTCTAACACTAAATGATGGCTCGGGTACTCATACCATTAAGTGGAGATAATTGGCAGTAAGCAGCTATGTGTGGATGTATAACTGTGAGTCTCTTCACATTAGCTAGTACGGCCCTTATATGTTAACTTATTAATGCAAATCACATGTATCATTCATGAAAACTAAATGTCCATTATTAATTAGTTCAAAACCCTGAATGGCCTTGGACCTAGAGGTCATGATTTGTCCATAAATGCTGCAGCTGTGTCTGTATGATTGACTCAAAAACCTTTCACATTATAAATCGGATCCGTGCCAGAATTTCTCAATATCCTCATGCGGCTTGTAGCTGCTGTAGGAAAAGGAAAATGACTAAACTCCTCGCCATACTAAACCTGCAGGGCTCTGAAAGAAAAAAAGTATACATTAAATTATGTAGTAGTGTAGAGCCCCAGATAAAACACTTGCGATGTTCTTTAAACACGGGAGAGACCGCCTTACATTTTCAGTCACAGTTCACGGATCAAAAGCAAAGAGGGAGCTAACCGGCATTCTATCAGAACACAGGCAAACATACAAAAAGCCCTGAGCGTTTCACTGCTATTAAGACACCCACTCCCTCTTCAGCCTCCATCTCTGACTCTAGTGCACCCTCCCTTACTCCATCCAACTCCCCCTTCCTCAAAGCAACAACCTCCCATCACCCCATTCCCTATTTTTCCGCTTCCCCAGATGCAATGCCTCCATGTCTCTTCTTCCACCCTTTTATTTTTTCCTCCATCTAGCTCCCTTGTTTCTGTCCCTCTGTCTCCACTCTACACTGTCTTGTTCTTGCGCTGTCACTCCTACTCCTACGCAAACGCTTACCCCCCCCAACAAACACACACACACACACACACACACACACACACACTAACACACAATGTGCTCTTTTTCTGTTTTTTTAACCAACCTCTTACTCATGTGTGTCTACATCCCTCCCACTCTTTTAACTCTGTCTCTCTCTCGCTCTTCTCAGATGGTCTAAGCTGGAAGCATTTGCCACCCACACATTCCCACTTCAGCGTTCAGCTTGACATCAGATTTACATCCACAATGAGCAAGCGCAGCGTTTCACATGTTGCTGCAGCACATGTTTATACAGACAAACATGTGAACACAGGAGCGGATTGTCTGCACATGTGGTCACATGTACTGTACACTGAATAGCCATACTATTATTACCACTGATAGGTGACGTGAATAATGCTGATTATCTCGTTACAATGATGCCTGTCAGTGGGTGGGATATATCAGGCAGGAAGTGAGCATTGTGTCCTCAGAGTTAGTGCTGGAAGCAGGAAAAAAAGGGCGGGCATAAGGATCCGGGCGACTTTGACCCTGACTAAATTGTGATGTGTAAATGACTGTGTCAGAGATTATTGCGTGTTCCTGGTCTGCAGTAGTGAAAACTCGGTCTAGGGAAGTTCATCTGGTGAACCACACCAGGGTCATAGACGCCCAAGGCTCATTGATGCGCGTGGGTAGTAAAGACTAGCCAGTGTGGTTGGATCCCATTGAAGAGCTGCTGTAGAAGCACATAATGTTGGAAAAGGTGATACCGGTCAAGTTGATTAGTAACAGCTTGCTTCAAAGCCGCAGACACGTCAGAGCGCCCATGTTGACCCCTGTCTATTGCCCAAAGCAACAGAGGTGGACAACAGACCAGTGGAAGAAGCGACCCGGTGTGATGAATCATTTTCTTTTACATCATATAAAAATGTATGTAGATTTTACTTTGATACGTAGCGACTAACGAAACATGGTTGCAGCCCCTCATGGAAACGGCATTGAATCCCTAATGGCAGTGGCCTCATTCAGCAGGACAATGTACCCCGACACACTGTAAATATGGTTCTGAGAAAGAAAGAGCCCATGCCTCAATGGATCCAACCTGCACAATATTCAGATGGTGATTATAATCTTATGGATGATATGGAGATGAAATGATCATGGATTAATAAATTCATTAATAACTAAGTGAAGTGTTAAAGCAGCTCAGGGAAATGAGAAAGTGACAGTTGCAATATAAATGAGAATATATAATAAAGAGTGAAAATAGGTGTACAATTTAAATTAAAGCATAAATACAAAATAGAAGAAGTCTAATCTCCTCGAAATGAGAAAAGTGCTATCCTAATTTGCTGATATGACCTGCAATCACGCGGGTCAAATACTGAAGGAATTACATTTCATAACAGTGAAAACACACATCGCCTTTCTTGACAAGGCTTCAATGAGAAGAACGATAGACTCTAAAGACTGGAGATGCAATCATAAGTTGTCAGGTTAATAGTCACCAGTTATTTTGTTGATCCATCATTCATCAATTAAGTTAATCTTGACGCAAAAACTCAAATATTTTTCTGCCCCATCTTTTTAAACACATGGCTTCACTGCTTTTCTTTGACGTTTCGTAAATATTTTGTAAGTGAAGAGTATTTGACTTTGCAAATGACATTTCTTGACATTCTCTTGATAAAATGATTAATAGATGGATTTTTAATGTACTTTGCAGATTAAATTATAATGACAGTAATCATTAGTTGTAGCTCTACTCATTTCAGATTAGTAACTAGGCCTATGATGTCATCCCTCGACGTCAAGGATATATATATATATATATATATATATATCCGCGAAAAGCCCCTAATCCGCTGCGTTTTACAAACTTCTCAAATTGAACTTTAAGTTATGTCCAAAAAACATTGTCCTTCATAAAGAAGGACACAGTTCCCAATTGAGAGGAATATTAAATATTTGGGTAAAACACGACATACACAAGGTAGAGCTCTTCGACTTGATTCATATGCACCAAATTTGGTCAATATTGGAACAACGGTTGAAAAGTTATGTCTCGCAAACGTTTGGCGATAAAGCCCCCCCTTGTTCTGGAAATTTACAACTGACCTTTCTCAAAATCATTCCAGTTCTTCCTTCTACCACGGTCTATGGGGGAATCAAATTTGAAAACAATCAATGAAGACTTTTTTTACTTATCTCGTTAACAGGATGGATATGTGGATTAGGTGTGAAATCATTTTGGGGGATTTATTTACGGAATTGAAACATGGAGGCCATAAGCTTAATTTTTCTTATTTCACACTGGAAATGGGAGGAAAACAACAGTTTAAGGAATACACCTTTAAACATATTGAAAGATGACTGATTAACACCTGTACCACTTTTCTCTCTCACACACACACACACACACACAGACACACACAGCGTGGCTGTTAGTTGTTTATGTGAAGTACTTGTAACTATCTCCTGAAGAACAGGGTTTATCCATCCTCCCATTGTTAACATCTTGGTGATGGGAAGAACTGATGGGAACTGCCATACATATTTCTGTTTGTACACTCTAAAGAAACAAGACGCTACATGAGAATTAGTGATCTTTACGGTTGCTGCTGGGGGAGTTTGAAACTTTAGAAAGAGCAGTTCACATTGAGCATAATGCCATCAGAATCTGATGTGGCTCTTTTTGTCTAACGCTCAGCAAGAAAGTCATGCATTTAATTCCAAAATCTCAACTTATTCCCCTAAGAGTCAGTACTTAGATATATATGTAAAGCGTTTACCGAACATATTCTAGTTAGAAGGCTTCTATATCCGCTCAAAGTTTTCTAATCCTACAGTACGGTTGTTTCGTACTGGTCAAGGGTTGTTTGTTAAAAAAACAGAAAAGATGTTCACAGAGGGACAGTATTTAAAACAGGTCTGACAACTACTGATCTCCAGTATGAGGAGATATATTCCCAACGGCCGTCCGTGGGGCCCGTGTTCCCATATTTGCTACAACACTCAACCGTAATTCTTCAGTTTAGGATTCTACAGGAAGTGTCGATGGTTAATCTTAATCAGAACACCATCAATGAGCTGCCAGAGCCTCCATTTTCCCTACAATTGAACATGTCCGGGATGAAATTAGGCGTTAGATTGCTGCCATTAGACGACCCATCAAACCTGCACAGTTGGAGCAGAGATTGGTGTTGGAGTGGGACCACTTGCCTCAGAATGTTCTTATGAACTCAGTGAGGTACCACTGTATGCAAGCACAAAGGGTTATTAACATTATTGAACAGACCTTTCCACACGGGGGCATCTCTTTACGACAGACTAGGTCATTTTGGACAATTTCGAATGGAAACTATCCGTCTGTTACCAAATCTCAGCCGATTGGTTAACAGACGGAGCTTTTTTAGTTCATTCAAAATAAAATATGTGTTTAAAGTAGAAATGGTTTGGCTTGTTTTTGGACAATATGACGCAAATCCTCAGTGGCATTTCTTTTTGGCAGAATACTGAGTGTTAATGCAACCATTTTCTAATAGTCCAAATCAATACCCTCATTCACTTCCTGTCTGCTTTCTCTATAAGATTCTCTATGTGCTCTAGAGCAAACAGCCACGCCAAGATTTTAACCCTGGACGGTCCAGCATCATTTTTGGTGGGCTTTTGACTCCCATAAGAACCCAGGCCCATTTCACGTTAAAG
The DNA here is from genome assembly GCA_009660295.1 of Lophius piscatorius. Classification (NCBI taxonomy): domain Eukaryota; kingdom Metazoa; phylum Chordata; class Actinopteri; order Lophiiformes; family Lophiidae; genus Lophius; species Lophius piscatorius. Next base: position 23,602 of record VRLP01000905.1, read on the forward strand.
AAGAGTTTTCAGAGAACTGTAATGTTGAATAGAGCTATTTTAAATCAAGGTTTTGTGGTCTTTTTTCCCCTAATTCAAACATCAATAGGCTTTTTTTTTTTGTTGCCGTTGTTGTTGTTTAATAATAATAATAATAATACATTTCATTTATAATGCACTTTACATTCGGATCAAATCTCAAAGTTTAGGAACACATATTGAATAATTTTATATTTGTATGTCCACAACCTATATCAATATTTACTAATTAGGTTTTAATAAATGAGTATACAATTATATTTCCCCAACTTAGTTACACCAAAAAGAACGGGTTAAATGTCACACAGGAAATGTTTTTAAAGCTTTAAAATTGTTAATGGATTGATACATTCCTTAAGTAACAACAAACAAGTTGGATATAAGAATAATTAGCGTATCATAAGGTTAAAGAAAACCAAGAATAAAGTGTTTGAGCTACAGCTATAGCTACAAGAGAGAATCTGGGGCCACGTAACTGTCAGTTAATTAAGTTTGTCTCAACAGGGACGGTTTATTTCAAGGCAATGAGAAGAAGAACTTTCAGCGCTATTTCCTGTTTGGTCTACATGACTTTCTGGGCTCGTCTAGATTTAATGGGAAGAACATTAACTGCCATGAAGAGTTTATCTGAGTTTAACAAGCCCCACACACTGATGAGACACAACATTAACACCAGCTGCTGGTTCTTATGTTCTGGCTGATCCAAGTACTGTTTATTATACACAGCAAGAAACTACATAAATCTGGCAACTGATAGAATGAATTTATAATAATAATAATAATAATTGATCCTTTATTAGTCACATGCGGTCATACACACTACAACATAGTGAAATTATTTATCTGCATCGACCCATCCATGAGGGAGGAGTTTAAATCGGTCCATTATTTAACCATAATTGGAACAATTTCTAAGTTCTGCCATCGCTTCCTATAGGTCCATCTTCAGACTGATAGTAACCACCAGACACTCCTACTCATGATTCACCCTGGAACTTTTGAGACGACAGCATTATTGTTCTCGGGTTAGTAAAGATCTGAGCTCTGAGTGTCATCTGAGAGACCTCTGCTGTACATTTCTCAAAACCTTCCATTCGCTCTCTTACTTTTGTCGATACAGAACGGACTTCTGTGATCGATCCAGGCTTCACACATGATGGTAACTTCATGTGTGAAGTGAGTATTTACACAGGAAAACAATCATTTGACCTCCTATTGTGAATTAGAATATACATTTAAACATGAATGTGAATGTTAAATTTATTCTGAAATGAAAAATAAGACATGTTCTACCTGTCACTCAGGCTGGACCAGCTGTACAAGTGGCCCACTAGGCCCGCCCACAATGCTGTGCCTGGTAGCAAGCACTTCTCTTCCACTAACATCTGTAGTGTCTATCCACTCTAACTCAGCTCAAAGCAAGAACCATCACACGTTAATACCAGGTGTAAATTGACCTTCAGCTTTGATAACAGTCATCTATCCAGTTCATTCCACAAGATTTAGAGTGACACATTTTTTCATCGTCTAATTGAGTAAATTCGTAATTGATGTGCACCTGTTCAGCTTTGAAAAAAATATAAAAAGCCAGAGTAATATTTCAAGACTAATAGTAAGGAGGGGCGACTTGTACCCGTTATGTTAGCACAAGGATGATTTATTAAGCAGCCAAATTAAAGAGACAAGCACATCTACCTGCCGTGTGACCCCGGCCAGATTGAATCACAGGATATGCCATGACAAGTTCATGCTTCAGCCAGGCTGCAGTTTTCAAAAGTCTGATTTTCAAGCCCTTGCATCATCTCCAAACAATCGTTGCGTAACAGCACTGACATGGGAAGAAGAGCAAAGGAATCAAACTCCTTCACGGTTCCTCTCAGCACATCATGTCAGCTATCAGTCAGTGATCCCAAGACTAATGAAGCATTTGAGTGATTTGCTGTGATCTCTCAAGTCTTTTTCACTGTTTAACACAATCTGTTGCTCTGCGTGTGTGTGTGTGTGTGTGTGTGTACATTTTTGTAACACAGCACAATACCCTAATGACTGCACAAATACCCTTCTCTATTCAAAGATTATTTTTTTTGTACTATGTTTGAAAGTGAAAGTGCTTCAGAAAAAAAGAATAAGAAATGCTGCCATGACAACGAAACACAGAGCCTTTGTGGGATTTTTGCTCCTATTTGTTTTGTTCACACATCCCTAAAAGCAGTGTTTAATAAACCATTACTTTGAGAAATCAGGAGGTTTAAAAAAGAAACCACTTACCATAGCATCCATTTGGTTTTAATTTCCAACTCCACCCTTCCCATATGCTCCCATAAAGACGGCGGATCAGATGATTTCCACGCCGATTCTGAATGAACGCCACCCACGTTTCTCCACGCCAAGCATGTTAAGTGTAAAAAAGAGCAGATGAGGTGTATTATGTTTAAAATGTGAGATTTATTCGGTATTCAAGTTGAAAAGTACCATTTCACCAAATGAGAAATCTTCTCATGTTGTCTCATCTCACCAAATAAGGGGATAGTGCATCATGTGGAGCAAATCCAATTGCCTGTTGAAAATGTAGGACACACGTCGAAACACAAACCTGCTTTATCGTGGGTTTAGATTTTTTACCGAGGGCTTTTTTTTCTCTCACTGGGTCGCGCTAATTCAGACCTTCTATACAAAAAAAAAAGAAGAAAAAATTCTATTTCATCTCTGGAATATTGACAGTTGAATGAGAGAAAGCAGATGCAGCCCATCAGGGATAATTCAACATGACAAAGGGGGCTGGTCAGAGCACTTCCTATCCACCGCTGCGAAGCATGGCCTTGAATTGGAAAAAATGTGAATAATATGTGTAGCTGAAAGAGTGAGGCTTGAATCTAAACAGCACACAATGATCTCTCTCAGTCTCTACCTGGGCTTTTTGAATAATTCAAGTTAATGTTTGAAAAGTAGAAATATAGGTTGAATTAAATTAATATAGAACAGTTGACCACCCCCATATCAGCCATAACATAATAACCACTGCTAGGTGAATTAACATTGATTGTCTTACAGCCAATAACTGTTTTGTTCTCGAAGTAATTGGGTCCAACATAGATCAACCAGTCAGCCGGTGACAGGGTCATGGGTGCCTTAAGGCTCACTGATGTGTTGTCTGATCCCACGTATGAGGAAATGGTGCACAAATGGCTGGTTCTGATTGAAGGGTGTCAGAAGACACAGTAAGTCACAGCTTGCTGCGAACGGGGTTGTATAGCTGCAGACCAGTTACCTTTCGTAATGACTCCTGTTCAATCCAGAAAACACAAACAAAAAAGGTACATCAGCACTAGAACTGGACCATATAACGATGAAAGGTGGTGGCCTGGTCTCGTTAATCAGGTTTCTCTCGTACATCACATGGACGGCCTGGTGCATGTGCGTTGTTAACGTCACTACCTTACTAGAACATTGAAACTGTATTTTAGGGTTTATTTTACTTAACTTACTTTAAGTAAGTTTTTTACGTATCTTACTAACTTTGTACATGTTTTCGTATACTCTAGTGTTCACTGCGTTGCCAGTGATGTTTTCTTTTTCTCCTGCCCAGCCATTACAGATGTAAATTAGCTTATAGCTTAATCTGTCTCAGCTAAAAAGCTGTCTGCTGTCCCTGTCAAACAAACAAATAAAATAACATAAATAATATTCAATTTACACCCCAGATATTTTTAGAATTGTTTATTCGATCATAATCAAAATGTGGATGAGAGGGGACGTCCTAGGACACTAGGACAACTGACAAGGTTGGCAAGTAAACCTAGGCTAATGTTAGCTTGCCAACTACCATTTACAGATTATTAAACCTAAAAGAAAATCTCATTTCCTTTCCTCACTGAGGAAAAGACAGCGTGTTCGAGATTCAAGAGAATATAATCTGTGGAAGTCATCGGTATCTGTGTGGTGAACCTGATTTTATTTTCAGTTAGGGTTTCATAACTCCTAGTTATAGTTAGTTATACATTTATACAAAAGATGATAGTACATGAATATTAGTAGTCAATTGATGATATAGTTACTTAGTTAGTTAGTTAGTTGAAATAAACACGCAAAGTTACCTGTGGAGTTATTTCGGCTGGATATAATGTACGTGTGTCGATATGCACCAATTAGCTATTAGAATATAACCAGTGACGGGTAATGTCAGAATAACATTGATTAGGTTTTTACGATTACAACAAGTGAACATTTTGTCCTCAAAGTTGTTGGACGCAGGAATTTGGCAAGCTTAACAATTTGACTGACTTTCACATGGCCCTAATAGCTAGATTGGTCAGAACATCTCCTGAACTGCAGGCCTTGTTGGATGTTCTTGCTCTGCATTAGCATGCACCCAGAAAAGTTAGGAGAGACGGCTGGTCAACCAGCAACAAGGACATGGACGCCTAAGACTGAGTGATGCTTGCAGTGGAGCTGGCCTTTGTCAATGCCGGTTCTGATAGGAAGGTGTCAGCACAAAGAGTGCATTACAGTCATGTTTGGGTGTAAAAAGAGACCAATACAATGTTGGGCAGGTGGTTTGAATGTTGCGGCTGGTCGGTGTCAGTTTTCTTAGCAGGTCAAGAAGGACAAACCCATTAACCATGCTGGCACCCGGCAGCTGTGCACAGAAGAGACATTTATGAACTCAGTGAGGCTTTGTGTTGCAGACCTGTGTCTCTAGATTATAGTCCTGGCTTTTACTCCTTATACTTTAAGCAAAGAATATCGCCCTGTTTAAAGCTTTGTCCTCTGTGGCCAGTGCTACAACAAAAAAACAAACAATTGCATATGTTGCACTCAGATTTCCACTCAACACAAGGGTATAAAGAGAAGCAAACAGGGTGGTACCCTCCTGGGAAAGTCTGGAAATACATTGTTTTGGAGGTCAAACTGCATTTAAGTCCCAACACTGCCACGGAGTAGGCTCTTTGGAGATTAAGAAAAGAAATCACATGGTGCAGAGGATTCATGATCAGTAAATCCTTAATCAAATCTAACACACTCTGCTGAAACAGTGTCTGTTGAGTACAGAATTGAACATAAATCATCGTCTAACTTTGTCTAGAGATCATTTGAAACACTTGCAACTTTTCCGTAGTAAAGTCAAATGGCATTAGCCATCTGTTTATCACAGCAAGACCCCTTTAATGTCAAAACTTTAGAGTTGTGACATTGTGGTTAGTAGGTCTGAACCCACATCGGAACTAAGAATTAAGACTTTGTAATGTGTATATGGATTTTCTTTGTTTTTATAAATATTGATCATTTTCACACCTGAAAACCTGCAGACCAGCCACTGCAGTCATTTACATGCAAGACTCTCATTTTAATCTCCTTGTAAACATCGCCGATGTGAAAAAAAAATCTAATTTAGAGGCTGTGAAAGAAAAGAAAAAGTGTTTCCCTCAGTCATAGTTCAGTTATCTCTCGCAAATGCGTGGCAGTAAAAGAAGTGTTGCTGGCACTTTGCTTTAAACAGGACGGCTTTAGTGGGTAGTCTCCCAATCGAAAGATCGGAAGGTAGCCAGTTCCAGTCCCACCAAGGTCTACTTGTCGTAGGGTCCTTGAGCAAAACCCTGAGAGCCCAGCACCCCGGGCGCTTCAAATGGGCTGCTCCCTCAGTGATGGGTCCAATGCAGAGAAATAATGTCACTGTGTTGTACTGTGTTTGGCAGTATTCCTTCTTCTTCTTAAAGGAGATAAGCTGGTTCTGCCAGCGTTTATTGTTATGTAATTGTGAGGCCGGACCGGGTTTGTAAAAGTTTATTGCCGGATCTATTTGTAGAGGATCTGGCCGGTACTCACACCAGGAGACACATTCACAACATAAAAGCTAGATGTTTTTGTAGCACAGGCTTTTTTTTGGAGGGCAAAAACACCAACAGCTGGGGATATCTACCTGGAGCACATAAAGAGTTGCTTGATACTCAACCAAAATCAATTCTACCATCCTTCTGTTGGAGAAAGCAATAAAACATATGCTCTCTCTGGGTATGACTCCAGATTGGTTTGAAATAATTATTTTTCCTTGTCACCCTAAGATTTAGGATGGTACAACAGACCACAGAATGGTTTTGTGTTGGATCTATCCGTCTAAACATAAAGACACAGAAATACTCCAGCATGATGTTTATTTTACCATCAGACTGGGTCCAGTTGAGTCCTAAATCACTATTCTCTCCTTGAAGCATTCTGCTCCTGCAGGAGAAACTAATTAGTTTGAAACACATCTTCTATATTCGGAGGTCGATCTAGATATGATTGTTCTGAGGGCTGAGACGACTGCAGTTATATTGCATACATAATGATGACATAACCTCCAGACACAAAGGGCATCATCTGTGCTTAGTGCTGTTCAGTCCCGCTTTTTGCAAACACCTACAGAATTGCGAGCACAAATGTGAGCAGACTAAGTGAAGAATATTCAAACCGAAACTCATTAGATACCTTAGATTTAAGATAATCTATTCTCGGATATACTTGTTTTAAATGTTATAGAAAAATACTTAACAGGTAATTTTTACTTTTATTTTCTGTGTTTTTATGTTTTTGTTTTTTTTTTGCCTTTATTAGTTCTTAAACACGGAGCAGGAAATGACAGCATGAGAACGTGCGCAGAAAATAGAACCTAGAATGAGGACAAACCATAAAAGGCAACAATATAACAAACAATATAACTGATAATAGTGATATAAAAACATTTTTTAAGACCCGGCCAGGTGTGTGAGGGAGATTGTGAGTAAGTCTGCGGATGTGATCGTACATTTATACGGTTCATTAGTATGAAAAGTACAGTGCTTGGTAAATCGGGGGATAACGGGATGGTGCTAAGTTTCTAAATGGTTATGAAGGAAATTAATAAATAGAATAAGAGAAAAACAATTGTTATTGTTTATTGTAAACAATTAAAAAAAAAAAAAAAGAATTCTAATTTAAAAATATTGCTTATTAAAAGAGACCCTGTAGTTGACCCAGAATAGAAGAACTACGAACCTTCCCCCGATTAAGCAGAAGAAAATGAACGAATGAATGGAAGTTTACTAAAAAGAGTTTGCGGTTCAGGTTATTTTGCGTGAACCTCCCGGGAATTTTATATCAATTAGCCACAACATTAGAAAATACCTTATATTGTGTAGCTCCCCTTTGTTGCCACCAAAACAGCTCTGTGATGCTCCGGGTGGTCTGACGCCTTTCTACCAGAACTGGCAATTTCTGAGTGATTTGTGTGACAGTAGCTCTTCTGTGGGATCGTACAGCACCTTCTCTCCACATGCTCATCAGTTATCCCTAGATGCCCACTGCCCCGTCATCAGTTCATTGGGTTTCCTTCCTCAGACCACTTTGTTAGGCACTAACCACCTCAGCCCACATTGGGTTTTTTTAAAAGTTGCTCAGATGTCTACTTTTATATATTTTTCGTGGACACTCGCTGCCTCATGTATCCCACCTATTGATGGGCACCAGTGTAAGGAGATAATCAATGTCATCCTGACCAAACCTGTTAGTGGTTACTGTGTTATGGCTGATCAGTGTATGTTTTAATCTCAGATTTAAAATGTTTTCCACTTAGGCAAGTAAATTTCCAAAGATCAAAATGATCAGACTTTTTCATAACTCTCGACCCCTTTTAACGGGTCTAGACATGACGCCTCGCCCATGATTCATCAGTAACCTTTAAATATAAAATCTCTGCTCTCTCAGAATTCATTTTGAAGACCTCTCCTCCTCCAGTCAGTCATCCAGCCGACGGTTCGATTTGGTGCCTTTGAATGTGTGGATTTGGTCGGAGAGACTCTGACGCGGTTTGATATCTCGGCAGGGGTCGTGGGTCGTAGAAAATGTTTGGACTGCGGACAGAAAGAGCCGTGCTGGTGGGCAAAAGACGGCCATTTGGACAGGTAAATGAAAGAAAGCAAAATGACAGGAGCGATGAGGATGAAAGGAGAATACAGATGAAGGTAATATGCCGAAAAAGGGGGGTTCTAGATGCCGCGCATATCTAAAGAGGCGAGACAGTGGGGGCAGTATGGAAACAAGAATAGGGTGCAAGGTGGAGAGAGAAAATGAGAGGGATCCGGTACTGAATAGAAGCAGAGGGATAAATGCAGAATTTGATTCATGTAAAGTAGCTGCGTGGGAGAGAAGAGGTGTGTGTGTTTGAGTGGGACTCTGACGGCAGTGAGGGAGAAAAGCAAAAAGCAGGGGCAGATGGAATGATCAACACCAGGACATAGAAGAATGAATGGAAACTATTCATAATGCACATGAAGGCTGTGGATTCTTCTTTGTCAGGGTCACGCAGTGGAAGGGAAAAAAAAACAAGGACAAAATCTATAGAAATGTCTGCTCAAAAATGACGGTGTTGTAGTTTCTGAACAGGTGGTCATTCTTTCCTGGTTTTCATTTTCCACCCAGAAGAAACCAAGTGTCAAAAACCATTTAAATGCTCTGAAAAATCATGTATACAGATGTTTTATTCCCTTTAAAATCATGTTACTGGTTAACAAAGCTCTCAGTAGTTTAGGGCCCACATATTTCTCTGATTTTGTTCCTGTATACTGAATGTTCATAGAGTTAGATCCTACAGAAGATCTTAGATGTGCCACAACACTCGCTACTTTTAAAAATAGGCTGAAGACTTTATTTCTCACCTCTGCTTTTAAAGGTTCCTAATTACATTCTGACATTTAAATTACTGTGAACGTTATTATATATTTGTTTTTACCGATTGCATTTTATAGTTAGTTCTTTTAGCTGTTTTCATTTTTCTTTTATCCGCTTCTTTTTTCCCCTAAATTACGTCAGTGTACGAAATGTGCACTATATATAAATTAGCCTGTTTGTTTATCCATTAGTTTTAACTCATGAAGTGTTATATTTCAGCTTGTTTTTTTTTATTACTAAATATAGATTTCAATCCATTTAATAATTATAGCGCTTTAAAAACACATCCTGTTTTATATTTAACTGGTCCTGAACAATTCTATAAAAACAATAAAAACTCAGAATGATTGGTCCCTATTATGTAAAACCTAATCATCACTGTCACAAATTAGATATATGTTGTGGAAATTGCAAATAAAACAGGGAAATATTAGTTCCCAAGTGAGAGAGGGAGGGAGAAACTAAACACTCTGTTGTTTACTTCCCCATCTTCATTCTAGGAGAGATGTGTCCGGGTTCTCATGGGCCGAGTGCTAGGAATGAGCAACATATTGTTGACTTCTCTTAAATTCTCCGTGGGTTTGGATGCAGTCGGAAGCTATAATCACATCCCTGGCCATGCATGAAATATCTCAAGAGACATTGGATGAGTTGAAATACTTTGCAGACATCCATGATTCCTGGAGGATGAAGGCGAGTGAATTCGGGGTCCCTTTGGCTCTAAATTTGCACACAGTTTTGTACCGGCAGCCATGGTTGCCGAAAGATTTATCTTGAAGATTAGGTTTCCTCATAGCGTCTCCATGAGGTTCGTGGTTTTAAGTAAAATATCTCAAACTATTAGTTTTTTGGCCAGTGCTAAAGTTTGCACGGACATTCATCTTCCTCTCAGGATGAATTTTAATCCCACACAGAATGCCTTCCAGACAAATTACACTCTTCCAGCAGCATGTTTTTTTTCAGAGAGATAAAGGGTAGGAAAGCAGAATTCAGACCATAGAAATGTAAACACTATTATTTCAGGTATTGCTTCAGCATCTCCTTTTCACTCATGTGTAATAGAGGGCAGCTGTTGCGGCGAAGAATTACTCGGATGTCTTTTCAGCCTTTACCATTCAGCAGCCGAGAAATGATCACCTCTAACAAATAGTTATTTTCATCCATCAGATCTGAATTATTATCTGGATCTCACTACACAATACACACTTTTTCACAACATTTGTCACAATTTGTGGATTAAATATTTGAAAATAATTGGGAAAATGTTTCATTAAAGCCAAAGGATTTTTTTTTTCCTGACATATGATCGTCTCAAGTTTGGTGCACATCACTTCAGTGGTTTTTGTATAATTAGGAAAAATATCGAGAAAAGAGCTTCAGCATCGTTGATGTAATGAAAGCTGTAAAAATACATCGGATCCACTTTTTTATCGACTCCTTTATCCTTTATTTTTCTGTTTGATGCCATGTGTCATTAAATCTGTCTAGTTTCTGCGTAACAACAAACAGAAACAGGTGAAGCAGAATTTTTTTGTTCAGAATTATTTGTGCTATTAAGGTCATCAAACAATTACAAAAAAAATGTGAAGATAAAATTTGAATACTGCCAGTTTGAGTCGCGTGTTTCCATTCATGAAAATAAAATAAAGAAATAAAAGAAATATCGGAAATAGGTAGCAGCAATGAAATTATGATAATAATTGCCCTTTTTTGGTGTTTGTGGCCATTTGTTGTTTTTTATATTTAATATTTATATACATTATATAATAACATGAAAAAAATTGAAGAGAAAAAAATATCAAATGCAGAAAATTTGTAATGAAATCCTAAAAGTAGTAAAAATGAATTAAGACCCAAAAAACAAAGATACACTGGCAGGTTTTGTAGCTCCTGTATTTTCCTGTAAGAAATCCTATGAAAGTCTGTAGGGACTAACCTGCCCTGAACATTGGTCATTTTATATTATATAATAAAGTGAAGCCTCGCCTGAATTACATACCCAAAATAAACTTAAAATAGCTCCATAGCTGTCGGGTGTATTTGCATCACCTTACTGCCATCATGGCTATATTTTCGAATAATTTACTTTCAGTGTCACTAACATTTCACATGTTTGCTATTTTTTATTTAGTATTTAATCTGTCCATTTGGCACATTCAGGTAACCAATGTACCAAAAATGGAATTTGGCTCCAAAGAAAGCTACTGTGTCTTCTAGTGGGAGCTATAATCTGGCACTGCAACCTTTATCTGTGTCACACATTGATACTTATATTAAAATGTAGCATTGAACACAGTAATAAAAAAAGTTACAAGAGCTGGGTAGAGGCCCAATTATGGGCCAGTCAGGAAGAAGAAAGTAAGATTTAAACATGTTCATGCTAAACCACAAAGTCAGTTTAAAAAAGAAAGAAAATACATTTGATATATATATAATATATTTGTAAATAACATTAAAGGCATGCTTGAAAAAACTTATAAGCTTATAGAGAGAATTGAGGCAGAATCCTGTAAGATCAGAACAGAATTAGACACATCTGAGATCATTTTTCAGGATTTAAGATACTACAAGCAGCTCAGAGATGCCTTTTTTTGTTCGAGCCATTTGTGAATTATACATGGATAGTGAGATTTATAACTCCTTAAAACACGAGGAACAATCTTCCACTTTCATTCAGTGCATATCCAGGATTGTGCCTTGAGGACACTGGTGCAGACACATGCATACACTACAGACACTTTTGTCGAGTTTTTCACCATTCAGTAAAAGGAAACAGGGCTGGGAAGTTGGAAGAGGTTTGCCTCCTCTGTTCTCTGACTGCACATTTACACTCCCTGCATCATCTATCAAGACCAGGACAAGAGTTCATTCCCTCACTGGCCAATTCAGAGCATTAGGCCCAGACCGGCCAACAGCAGTCAATGAGTGCTTTGTTTGTTTAATGCTCGCTGCTTTCTTTTCTATCCATGCATCTCCGGGTCCCTCCTCTCCCACCTTCCTCAGACTGTTAGCGTTCAGCTCCTATGATGTCCAGACAGAAAATCTAACTCTCCAGTAGTCTCTCTCTCCCAGCATATCGGCTCCCTCTCCTCCGCGGATGAAGGTGTTTTTGAGTTAATGTGTATCCGTACTGGGGGATGGGTTTGACTCCGTAAGGTTTTATTCCTACCTCGCTCACCTTTGACATCTATTTAGCTCTTATATTCTACCCTACTCTTTCATTCCTCCAGGCAGACTGTCATTTGCTGCTTCCGCCTAGATGTGGATTCCCATAATGCTCCCGTCTTTCTCTCTCTCTCCACATCCACCCGCTCTACCTGTGTCCTCATGTTACCTCAGATGTTTAATCCTGCTAATGGCTATTAGAGTCTTACCTGTGGCCTTTGTCTCCTTGTCTGTTAGATCATCGCACCCGACGGAAGAGCATAGCCACTGGGAAGCAGCCCAGCATGGAGGTCCCTCCCTCTATCCCCATTCAACCCTTCCGACAATCCGTGAGTAACCCCTCCTGTTCCCAGCCTCGCTCGCTGCCCCCGACCCTCTCGCTGTCCCTCCCTCCTCCCACCTTGAGCCTGCCGCACACCTGTGTCCGCCGGGCCAGTGGCACCCCGCCTCATCCTTTCCCCCTCTCCCTGGCTTTCTCGCCTTCCCCCACCTTGTGCCAGCCGCAGCAACAGCAGCGAAAGGGCTCCAAGAAAATTCCCGGCACACCTCCCCTGCCCCGCTCGCTGCCCCTATCCCCACCCCTCTCGTACACCCTGCCCCATTCGCCTGCCATCTCCTCCTCCTCTCCCCCCTTCCTGTATTGGGGTGGAGACTGGAGGGATGCTGGTTCGAGTCCAGTGGCAGGAGGAACGTTTATTGCAGCACTGCCCCCTTTTGAGGTATGTGACACAAACATGGCCGAAGGAGAGACACTGGCTAAGTTTGCATGTGTGATTAAATGTTCAGGTAACTGGGTCTTGTTGAGGAAAGGGTTAAAACCCGACAGATTTTGGCATCAAAACATGGAAACACCTCAATCACTCCTTTTAGTTGTGGTCTCTGATCTCTCAGCTTTATCGATTCATATGCCAAGAACCATCAGAGCGGTCCATCATGAGGGATCGTGGATTTGCATTTCCAAGGGTTAGCTTCGTTAAAGCCAACAATCTGTTTCCAAATGCAGGCTGTACATTATTTTATTTACCTTTCCAGCCCCTGGTCCCCATTAATTTCCCAAATGGAATCAGAAAATCAATTTGCAGACTCTGGCGGACTTGAGTTGTATAATCTGCATAAATGTTCATCAAATCTGTTCCATCATGGTGCGGTAATGCAGTTTAAGTACAGATTCATTTAAAAGTGTTGCACTGCATTATGTAAATCAGTTTTCTCACCAAATTAAAAGCACATCTTTGAAAGCGTAAACCAGCAGAACCAGAATATGCACAGCAGCACGTACAAACTCAGACTAAATCAAGTGGGGGCAGAAGAAAATTTGACAAATATGACAAGCAGCAGTCTGTTCGAGAGAAAATAATAAAACCAAAAACAAATAACTGCAATTACTAAAAATCTTAGACTTGTATTTCTTTTTTAGGACTTTGCAACCTTTTATTTGAAGACGTAAAAAATAAAAGTATCTGTCAAATTGTCTATGTCACTTCATGTTTCCTCACATTCCATTCAGGGAGGGATGAAAATGAATGCGAGCCTGGAATGGCAAGTAAATATATAAAAATCCTCTTTACTTAATTACAGTAAATAAAGTTAACCGTGATAGAAAGTAATTCTGCCTTGTAGTAAATGGATTAAAACATTTGATATTAGATCAAACACTTCTTTTACTGCCTCCTCCCTGGCAGCTAGCAGCAGAGCTGTTTTTAGCACAGAGCTGGAGGAGCGCATTTATTTCAACGCACAAATTAAAATTAAAAGTTACCTTCATATCACAAGCATCAGTGTTCAGCTCTGAGTTTTTACTCGGACCATATTCGGTCCCCTGATGGTTCGCGCTCATAATTACAGTGACCTGGATGTCAGTGAGGTTGGTGTTTGGTGAGGCACCGACCCTTTCAGAGTCAGGTTTACAAATATATGAACCCAACAGAGGAGTTTAAATTCAGCATTTAAATGCAGTAAATTGCAGTCAGAGCAAAACTCAAAATACGGACTCCTGTAGTGAACTTGACTCTGATTTTGTCTCTGTGTAGAAGAAGAGCCAGCATTAACCGGTGGGCTCAGCTCGCCCCCTTCAGGGAGGCAGAGGTACTGGCTGCCTCACCTCCTGCTGATCTGACATAAAACCTGTAATAAAAAAGCAGGACGTGAAATACATTACCTGTTCAATGGAAAGTTAGGAGGTATAATAAAAGTGTCTACAAACATTACACTGGTGATAAACAGTGAAAAAGTAAAAGGTATGCGTCGACCCAGTTTGTGAGGGACTGCACAGTCTGAGATGAGGCTCAGCTCATGGCTGCCTTACCTCAAGGGTCTCCTCTCTATTTCAGCAGGAAATACGCAAATCCAGCAATTTAGATTAGAGAAAATGAATGAAATGATTGGAATCATACAGAAATTATAAGAAAGTGATAAAAAAAAGTGACATTATCCTTAGTGCAAGAGTGGGAAACTATGATGTGTTTGATTGTAACACATTAGAGTAGTTATAGTTATAGTTATAACTAACTAGTTATTTCACTGTTAATTAATCCGCCGATTATTTCCTCAACTAATGGATTTCTTGATTTATTTCTAAACATCTACTCTAGAAAAGAAGAACATTTTCTGTTTATCTTCCCACGGTCCATTTACAAATATCTTCACTCCTTACTTAGTTCAGACAGCAGCTCAAAAACAAATGATGTCCACTTTACTCTCATCTTCATTAATCCATTAACTAATAGTTTCAGCTCTGTGGTGTAATATTATTATTATTACAGATAAATTATTATTAGAATTTAACAGTTTTTTGAGATTTTTTCTTTAATTTATTTGACCTGCTAGTTAAAGAAGGTAACCGGTAACTACAGCTCTCCATTTATGTTGGATTATTGTAAAAAAAAATACAATATGTTCCCCTGGATTGTAGTGGGGAAGAAGTATAAATAATCTAGCGCTACAAACACTGCGCTCCAAGAATCTGTTCCAAACAGCAGTACTTTAGAAAGTTAGGATTGTCTGAAACTCTGAATAACACCTGTGTTGTCCTGAAATGACCCCAAGGCTATAGTAGCAGAACAAACACTGTCACTGAGGGTGAAGCTGATGTTCCTTCAGATGTTCTCCTCACCATCACCTCACGTTATTGTGATGTATTGTGCCTCCAGCTTTTCTTCCCTCTCCCTTTTTAAAAAAAAATAATTTAACTTTTTGAGGTTTAAAGCGCCCGACAGGGCAGCTAATCCAATCAGATCTAGTCATGCAGGTTATGAGTCGGGAACCAGCAGATGGAGCCAGGTTCTTTTTAGTGGTAGGGTTCACAGCCATTTGACTCACGTCACATGACGGCGCGTATCTCTCCTCCAGTGACTCCACCACTGAGTATCACGGCTATTCTGGAGATGAATAAATCACATCACTCCGAGTGTTTTGGATGCACATGAAAGCTGAATGAGGGAAACCTTTTTTAGAGGACGATCGTGCACGAGAAAGAAATAAGTAATATTTCACGCCTGTTTAATCTTCACACTTCACATTCCAGGAATTATGAGGGGTGAAAACAGCTCAGACATTTGACATTTATGCTACATAAATGTGTGATCAAGTTTGTATTAAATACTTATACTAGTGGGAAAGGTTGCATCTTTTTTCTTCATTCATTTATTTTCCTTCACTACTAATCCCGTGCAGGGTCTTTGCGGGGGGGGGGGGCCCGGAACCATGAGGGAGATGCAAAAAATGTAACGACAAATGTTAATTTCAACAAATATGTGATAATATGTGAATTATTCTGCCTGACAGCTGCTGGCACTTTGACACTTGAGGGAAATTGTGGTCATAGGTATTATTATTATTATAATTAGTATTATTAAAGGTTATCTGCCCTGAGAGCAGCAACAAGGTAAATCCTTCCCCTTAATGACGGGACACTGGTCATGGTTGAGGTTGGTGAATTTGGGTGGTGATAAGAAGGTGGATGGCGAATGTAACACCAGCCTGGAAACTTGATAACCAGAGAGAATCATAGAGACAAACGGCAGTAAGATGATAGGCAGTTAGGATGAAGGTGTGCATGTGTGAGTGACAGGGAAATAAATCATAGTGTGAGTGTCCAAAGGAATATTCTTCCTGACAGAACTTGTCAGGAATGACGTCAATGACGCCGTAAGACAGGACCTGGATGTTACGTTTTAACGTACCTTTGGTGCAACACACAACCTGGAGATTCAGAAAGCAGGTAGTAGCAGTTGGTTGCTCACTAGAAGAATAAAGTTGTAAGATTGAGAAGTGGAATAAATGCACACTAGAGCAGCAACATGATGTGATCCTCCAGTTTAACTCACAAAGGCAGCAAAAAACGAAGTGTTAAATATCTGACTCTGTAACCAAGAGAAAATATAGCATCCAATTGAACCGATAGAGATTTTCCTTCCTCCTCCTTCCTCAACATGGAGGTACGCTGACCGCCGTCTACTATAGATAATAGAAGTACAGGGTACAATACCACATAAAAAAATTGGAACTATCCCTTTAAATATGTTTAATAGCAACACCAAGACCACCACACTGAAAACTGCTTGACCCTCACCTCGGGTTGACAGGAGTCTGAGCTGACCAACACAGCTAGAAGCTGACTGGAGACTTCTGGGCTGACGGGTTGATTTGACACCCAGTATCATCTCAGGGTCACCAAGTTGATGTGTTTTCTCTAGATCACGGAGAAAATGGCTCATCTCCTCGGTGGTGTAAATGATCCAAACACACGGCACCACCTGTCAGACCTGCAGAGTGGGATCTCGCCCTGTTCCCTTATGCTCAACACACATAAATATAAATCCCCTTTAATATTGGAGGAAATTACATAAACATGTTTAATACTTTATCATATAAATTTGCATTCATGGTCTATCATATATGAGAGATTTAAATGCAAATATGCGGTGATTTATAACTGATTTGATCAAATAGAAAATTGTTAAATAATTAACGTGATAAGGATCCGTGTACATACATATTCCTATCTGACTGGGTGGCTCGGCGTCTTGCTGGTCTAAAATATGTTTGGTAAAGACTTTTCTAGTTAATTGAATATAGGTTCTCCATCCATCATTTTATTATGACTTAATTTATTCCTATAATTATTCCTAAAAGTCTACTGAGCTTGGTTGTTCTATGTAAACGATTTGTCCTGAAACATCCCACAAGAATGTCCTTGACTACTTTAAAAGACTTAAAATGTGGATTTTGGGAATGACGCCAAGCATCAAAGTCATGTTTGGCACTATCAGCGAATAAGAATGTGAGCTGGTCATCAAAGGAAGCACCTGCAGAATAAACTCTGTCCCTGCTGACCTTCTTCTTAAAGTGTGTTTCCGACCACAGGATCTCCTGAAACACAGCGGATGTCTGAGGCGGGTTGATGTGTGATGGTGTCTTTTCTTCTTGATCATAAATTTACCTTGTGCTCTCCCCCATCATGCATCATTTATTAAAATTTGTTTACGCGTGACTCCTCATCTGATTTTTGTGTTGCTTCAATTCACCCGACACAAACCTCCACGACTCCATCTGAATCGTCCCTCTTTATTTCACCATCCCATAATTTTCTTTGCACCGCATCATCTCCAACACGCATCACTCGTCTCTTCTCCCCTTTCATTTCACGCCATGCACATCCGCTTTCCCGTCCTCCATCTGTTTTGCCCCTCTTGTTGCTCTCCTCCTCCACCTGCTCCAGAGTTTTCTCAGTAGAAGGTTGAAGGGCTCCATCAAGAGGGCAAAGAGTCAACCCAAACTGGACCGAACCAGCAGCTTCCGCCACATGATCCTCCCCCGCTTCCGCAGTGCCGACCAGGACAGGTCAGTGAGTCGATGTGTCGGTCTATGTATATCTCTTTCTATCTCGTCATCTCCAGAGACTCTTGGACTGTGTTTGACCCCTTTCTGAACTGCTTTTGCTGTGTTGTTTCTTTCTGTTTTCCTTTGACCACTGAGAAGGACGCCTCCACCCCCTCATAATAAGGTCTTTTTGGAAAAAATAAAGATAATATTTCTATCTCCATATCTCTACGCCTGTAGGTATCTGTCTCACTAACTTTACCTCTCTTCCATTAACTGTCTTTCTGCATCTCGTTGTGTACCTCGCTCTCTCGTTCACTTTCTCTATCCTTATTTCTATCTCTCTATCTGCCTTTTCCTCTATATCTGTATCTCTATACATATTGCTGTATCTCTATCTTCATCATTTACTTTATATCGTTCTCTCTGTATTCTTCTATAATGCCCTCTGACTGACTAAAGCTCTATATCTCTTTGTCTTATTATCTTTACTTTTCTCATCATTTCCATCTCTATTCTGAAAAAAAAGTCCAGTTGCTTTGGATTCAACCCACATGGATTTCAATCTCTCTATCTTCATCACTCTTCATCTCTCTAAATCTCTATTCTTATATGTATCTTCTCTCCCTCTGTTTCGTTCAGTCTCTCGCTATCTCTGTATCGTTATCGCTCTATTTCACTTCCTCTCTCTATCACAATATCTCTCTATCTCTTACCCGTCTGTTTCTATCGTCTATCTCTGTCTCTCCGACTCCAACTTCTACACTTGTGTCTCATCACGGTGTCACCTACAGTTATAATGTTCAGCATTGTCACCATCTCTCTGCTGGGGGGAAGAAGAAAAAAAAATCTCTATATGGCAACCAGCAGACAGCCATATGGCAGCTGCACAGACCATAATAAGTCCGTGGGATGTTGTTAATGATTTCCCCTCTGTATCTTGCTCATAGTTCCAGTAGCACAGGCGTTCTTCAGGCGGAGCAGCGAAATAGGTGTAGAACCATATTTAGATGAGGAAACTCCTCAGAGTGATGCATTTTGTTTTTGCAGACAGTCGTAAAAAAGAGTTTGGATTTCAAAGAGATAAAAGATAATTAGTTCTTTATTGGTTATTTTTGGTCGCTAAACGTGTGACATATGCCTGAACTACTTTATTTTATTTCAATGAGTGTCTGTGCCTCTTTTGCAGAACCCTTTATTTACAGCTCAACCTTACAGGGAGGGAGGTGTCAGACGTGAGAAATAAATGAGGGAGGATGTTTCAACTCAATTTATCCAACTAGTAAACAGTACCAGAGGTGAAGAAACAGAAAATCAGTCTGTGAAACCAGAATGTGTTCTGTTGGACAGAAGCAGTCGGGTCAGTTGCTAGTTTGTCGGTAGGCTGGTCTCTTGGTTGGTTGATTCCTGTGTAGGATTGTTTGATAGAGGTATCTACTTCTTTAAGAGCCGATCTCCTTTTCTAAATGACTTGCATACTAATTTGGTGTATGAAGGAAACAAAATAGTGAAACATCACAGTCTCCACAATCAGTTTCCCCAGAAGGCCAACAAGATGTCTTAAAAATAGTTTGTAACATCTCACAAAAAGATTAAAAACACACACACACATGACGAAAAGCAAAAAGCATTTTCTGTCTACAAATCAGTTAAACTGACATGTGGAATCATTCTAAGCTTTAATTTTGTCTGTTGGTTGATCTTTATTCTCCCACTGTACACCCCCGGCCAAAGCAAACTCATCCTCCAAACGGGAACAAGGTCAACCGGATAATCTAAACAGGACAAAAGTGCAATCAGGAGAACGCTGAAACCTTTCCGGCGCCAGGTGTCGGCCAAGCTGCTTTTTCACATGATTTATTCATTTGGAAAGGTTGTGGTTGTCTATTATCCCGAGATGGTCGGAGGAGGCGCAGAACGGACAAGAAAAGTCAAACCCTCGTGAATTTGTGGCTGTTCTCACAGCTCCTCATTTAAAGTGGATGTTTTCTGTCAGCGTTTTTGGAAAACGCTTTCAATATTCATGCTTTTTTTTTTCCCCCTCTTTTTTTTTTAGCATTCCCTTTATTTATCCAGTAAGGGTTTGAGGAGAGCATATACCATTTTTCAGCTAGTGTGGAATTCATCCAGCCATGAATGTGTCCCTGAGATCCCAAACAGGCTTTAAGATTGGAAAAGATTAAAAAAAATTTCAGTTTATCAATAGTTATTTTTGAATGATTGGTCACAGAACCACCTAATGGGTCCCAGAGGTTCTTTACCTTACAGTTCTGTAGATCAGTTTTCCAATCTTTCTGTAGTTTGTGTGTCTGGTGATGGCGTCGATGCAATCTTAGATCTTTTTCTGTCCTATAAGTTTAAACTCCTTGATTGCTTTTTTAACTGATGGATTAATTATTTAGTTTATATTATAAAATGCCACAAATACTAAAAAACACCTGTCAACATAATCAATGACCTCAGTCATTACTTTCACTGTTTTCCGTGTCTAAAAAAGCCTAAAGATATAAAACTTGCAGTAACATAAAGCAAGGAAAAGCATGAACGACTCAAATAAATAGCTGAAGTATTAATATTTACATTTTTCTTTTGCCTTTGGCCAATTTGCCTCCCGCCACAACTATACCTTCTTTTCCATCCAACTCCATAAAATTCTTAATAAAAATGATGGAAAATCTTCGGTTGTTTAAGCCTGTGTTTCTTTACTTTAACCGTACAGCCTGGAAATCTCATCGGTTTAATAAAAAATAAACGAAAACAGAGGAAAAACAGAAGCAGTGAATGTTTGACCTTTTTGGCTTGATTGGACGGCCTCAGAATTGTAGCAGATTGGTATCCAGTCAGTGTGCTGCATGACTAATTATTCCAGCTCTACTTACACACTTGATTAGTTCTGTTGAATTTATTTTTCTCCTCTCATTCTCATTAGCAGGAACTTCTGCTGATTGAATCCTTGTCCCAATCAAGCCAAGAATAGAGGCTCGGTCAGCCAATATAAGTCGTAAGGCAAATATATTGATGTTGAATTCAGAGTTACGATGCAGGCCAAAAAAGAGCAAATCATGTACAATGCGTAGATTATTATGGGATGGTCCAGGAGGTCTAGCGTTTCTGAACATGTTTTATGCTCTTTGAGCAAGACCGTGAAACCCAATTTGCTCCCCAGGAGCTTCACTGGGTCTGCTCCTCATTGAATGAATAAAGTTTCAGACTGTTGTCCTGCATGTAAATATCGTGCATAAAAAAATAGATAATAAAGACTTCACTTTATTATGTTTAACTGTTTTTTTACAGATTTAAATTCCAAAATACCCGATTGTTAATGCTGACTCATTTTCCTATTTTGTTTATTCTGTTGTTTTTTTTGTTTTTTTTTACTATATTATTAAACAATTATTATTTTAATCAATTAATTATGCTTATGTTGGAAGGCGGTTTATATTTTTTGCCGTTTTTTTTTTTAAATACAAACAAAATAACATCCAGTACCATTTTAAAGGGGGAAAGGTTTCCCTTCCAATAAATAGACATCACCTATTAATTAGAACAAATTAATCTCAAAACAGGGTGACGGCACCACCTACAGGCAGGGGGGGGGAACAGCACACACAATCACTGCAAACCTCTACTTCCTACCTCAGCTTTTAGGTAAATCTTTATCAACAGTTGGCCATAACCAGACCGGCCGATAGGGGCCAATGCTGATGTTTTACGAGCTTTGATGCCACACTTTATTTGAATGGTAATGAGATCAACATGTGTGTGTTTGGTCTTTTCTCTACTTCCTGCATTCAACTGCCCACAGATCCATTCCATTTTACCTCCAGCACTACCTTCCCCTCTTTTCAACCCATCTATTCCCACACCTTTACTCATTCTCCTCTCTCTAATCCGTCCTCTCAACTTCTATCCCAACAATGTTTACATAATCAATGAGAATTCTTCTGAGAGATCTTCTCTCTAGACCCCCCCCCCGGTCCTCGGGCCTTTTCATCCTTCATATTCTCGCATCACCTCCTGACCTCCCCCACTCTTTCTTTCGCTCTTCTTCTCTGTGTTCCCGTCAATCTGACTCATTCCTTTGGGTCTATTTATAGCTCCCTCTCTCTTTTTTTCTCTCTCTCTCGCTGTTTCCCTCCCTCGCGGTCCCCTGCATGCAATCAGGGCTCAGTTGACGAACATGATGATTGAGTGTAGACGAAAGCATTGAGCGCAGCAGAGAGTCAGACGCAGGTCGGAGGATATCCAATATCATTTATGTCCTTTCCTCATTTTTCCTCCCCTTTTCTTCTCTGAGGGTCTTCGTCTAAACTGATCGTGTGCTGGCTCTCTGGTTAGACTCTCTCTATCTTAGTGACTGTTTGTGATTTTACCTGCATTTATCTGTGTGTGGGAAGAAGTTTTCAGATGAGCATGATGGAGAGGTTTTAGCAGCAACCCTGTTGTCTTCTTGGTGTGAGCTCTGTGCCAATGTGTCGTCAGGATTAATGACATTCTTTAGAAGTAGCTTCAAGTATGATTGGAGCGTTTAAAATGTTTCAACTGGAGGGAAATTACTGGTTAAATATGTACAGTACGCTACATAAATACTACAAAATACCCCAAACTGCAATGGACTCTCCAAGAATATTCTTTTTATGGTGTTTTTTTTTTACACGATACAAATAAGGTAGACAAGCTTATGCTTTACACAAATGCTGACTCATGAATATCAGTTTGCTTTCTTTTGTATTTGACTTCTGACTTTGGGTTTTCTTAAACCAATCAACCTTGTGGAGTGTTGAATGAGGTACTCAGATCCTTTACTTGAGTTAGTATGTAATAGTAATACCACACTGTGAAAATACTCCACTGCAAGTAAAGGATCTGCAAAAAAAATAAATCATTTTTTCAAATAATGGTAGGAAAGAAGTATCAGAAAAATGTACTTTAAGTATTTAAAATGACTCATTTTCTACTGCAATGGTCAGGGTTTAACTTTTATATAGGTTTAATATTACTGCTGCATTGATTTGCAAGTGTAAATTACTGCTGTAAATGTTAAAGAGCTGAAGTAGTCTAACTTACTTTGTGTTGTTGATTAATCTTTAAGATCATCTTTAAAACTTCAGTTTTCATAAGATTCACCTGTTTTCAGCCTTTTGACAGGGAATTTTCTAAAAAAAAAAAAGATAAAGTAACTGTAAACAACAGATGTCAATCATACAAGTGTAGTCCAGTAGGAAGTTTAAACTAGTAAAAAGTGGAAATAATCAAGTTCCTCAAATGTAGTTACTGTCCACTGCCGACCGCTGGGCATTAGAGGTTTGATCAGTCGGCCCACTTCCCCGTTAGCCTGTTCAATCACCCAAAATGACAATTTTCTTTACTTTCATTTTCCGCGTAGTATGAACAACAAATGCTCAATTAAATGATAATTACTCACTGTCAACATCCAAAAACTTCATTTCAAAATAGCAGATATACTTTATAGTAAATATGGAGGCAGGATTTTAGCAGGGCAATAGTTGTACACAATATACAACTATCGTCAATGTATTTTGCATAAAACATTTGATAAATATCAAGTTTTATTTATGGGAAAATTGTTCCTTTTATTCCATCTTTCCTGATTTGTGCTGCCTTTTCACATCCTGCATATGAATTTTGATATTTTACTATCTTGTAAAAGCCATATTTTGCTGTTAACTTGCTGTCTTCCCAACATACTTGTCCTTTTTATGACGTTAGGGTTTTCACATTGTTGGATTATAGCTTCACTTTTCCTTATAGGTGCCGACTTAAGCTACATCGCTGAATTCCTTGTTCACTATTTGGCTTCAAGAATACTTACGTCAACTGCTGTTGGTTTATTGAGGGTCACAGAAACAATTGGGGAAAAAAATTTGACTTTTTCCCAATAATGGCCCAAGTATTTGGAACAAAATACCTGAAGATATAAGGGAAACTTTTTCAGAGAAGAGTTCAGAATTTCCTAATCATTGCTTTCCAATGAAGTGCTTGAAGCTCATTTATGCCTTACATTTGTGCACAATTTGGTTTAGTTGTATACAATTTTTTCTACTTATTACTAATTCTTACTAATTAGTAAGAATTAGTATTCTTGATTTTATATCCATCCTTAATATAATTTACTTTATTAAACTTCTATTCCCCAATTATTATCATCCATGTCTTTTACATCAAAGTCTTTTTTACTTTCATTATCTGATTTACATTCCTTAATATCAGTTTTCATGTAAAGCATTTTCTTTTTTTGTTATTATTATTATGGTTGTTGTCATTCTTGTTGTTACGTTTTTATTGCAGCTTAAAGATCAATATTTTAAATACCGTGCCTATAAATAAATATATATATATAATTATATATACATATCCTACTGTATATATACACACACATATGAAAGATGAACTTCTAGACAAAAACATCTACAGCATCTCAGTTCCTGTCAATCCCAGTACAAAGGATCACCTCTGCATGCTACTAGATATTCATCATGTAGACATTGGTGATTTGTTGATGCCCTATTTTTGTCAGTATATTTGTTAGTGCATATAAATAAATATGAAGAGAAACTATTCATGAGAAGATGCTGAGGTTTAGAAAATAACACTATTTTCATCGAGACATGTCCTTTAATCTCTTGTGCAAAGAACTGTGTGTAATGCCACCATCAATGAAAATGCCTCCTATCGCTACATCTAACCACAAACACGGTATAACTCCTCCCAGGACCCGTTTGATGCAGAGCTTCAAAGAGTCGCACTCCCATGAGTCCTTGCTGTCTCCCAGCAGCGCTGCTGAAGCGCTGGACCTCACTCTGGACGAGGACGCCATCATCAAACCTGTTCACTCGAGCATCCTTGGACAAGAGTACTGCTTTGAGGTGAGATCTGAGCTGCATGTAGTTGACAAAACAGCAGCACACCTACACACTCAGAAATGCAAAATGTTCCGACCAGACGGGTGGCGGTAATCAGATAATTTTTTTAATTTTTTACTGTGAAATGAGCAGAAGTCCCTGCAGAATTTGCTTCAGCTTTTTTTTCCCCATCACCTTTTCATTAGTTGAATATGACAGAGGCTGAGACATTGTTTCGGTGCCATAGTTGCAGTCTCCATAGTTACTAATGGCTGTGGTTGTTGAATTTACCATTGGCTGTAACCTCAGGTGACTACGGCATCTGGAACCAAGTGCTTTGCGTGTCGCTCAGCTGCAGAGAGAGACAAATGGATCGAGAACCTGCAAAGAGCTGTCAAGCCCAACAAGGTGAGGGGAGAGAAAGGGATGCGGTAGAGGAAGAGAAACGGATGATCCCTCTGTCTGTGTGTCTCTCTCTCTCCTCCCCGTCTCCCCTTGTTGTCTGTTCTCAATGAGAGCGCATCGCTTCATTTCTCTGTGAGCTCCATCCTCGTGTCTGTCTGTGTCTGTGTTGAACAGTTATCTCCTCCAAAACAAGTACTAAAGCTGACCGAGGCAATGTTGCAGGACGGAAGATCCAAACGGCCGGGGTTTTCTTTATTTTTATGAAACTGATATCCACACATCAGGTAATGTGATGCCAATAAATGCAATCACACAAGGCAGGTTGAGACAGATGTTCCAAAAGGGACAAGATCCTGATGATCAGGATCCATTCTCAATGCCAGCCTCATGCCGGAACCAAGCATAGGATCAGATTTAGAGTGCCAGAAGATTGACACTTGTGAATTTAAGATGTTGGTGACATTCTCTAGTTCTCTTGTCCTTAAATGTCCTCTTAGGTAACCTGTTGTTTAATGTTCAGGGTCCGCCTGAAGTCATAGTACCTATTTGGAGTTGTATTATGATAAGTATGATAAGATATACTGTATCTCTAATAAAAATGCTAAATTAATCTTCTCTATTCTCTTTAATCTTGAGAGCATATTTTAGATTTGGTTGTATTTCGGCACATCCATCATTGTTTAGGTCCATATTTGCCGATAAAGCGGTTCTGCCGTGGACTGACCAGCTTTGTGGAATCGGACTACTTTGGTAGGTGTAGCTGCAGACCATCAACGCCCAACAAGACCTGCAGTTCTGGAGGTGCTCTGACCCAGTCGTCAAGCCATCACGATTCTGTCCGTGTTTGAAGTCACACAGATCCTTATACTTCCTGTTCCAACACTTCTAACTCCAGAACAAAATATTTACTTGCTGCCTTTTTTTTTATTCCACTCCTTGACAGTCGCCAGTCTTAAGCAATAATCAGTGTTATTCAATTCACCTGTCGGTGGTTATAATGTTACGGTCATCTTCTATAACATAAAATATCACACTGTTACACATCTATATCACTGTCACAGCCGCCTGACGGCCTCTTTTATCAGTCATAGTTGAACATCCCTGCTTCTTCTCTAACGTTAGAGACAGAACTGCTTTGCTAATTGTAGATTTGCTACTTTCCAAATATATATATTGTCCAAATCTGATACCAGATTAGTAAATTAATTCCTCTTCTTTTATATTTCTTGTAGCTCGTCTGTTCAGTTGAAAATAAATTATGATGTATTATCGCAAAATATTTCCTGATGCTGCTATAAGGTCTCGATCCCCACAGCTTTAGAAAGAAATCACAGCCTTTAATATGCTCAGAGTAAAACCAATATCCTAAATTTCAGCCATATTTGTAAAATATCTCTCATCTCTGTTATTCAATAATAAAAAAAAAGGGCAACCAGGGACGCTGAGGGATCAAGCTGGTCTGAGATGAAACATCACTCGAGCTGAAGGCCATGTCCAGATGCTCAAGCCGTGGGGATCCTGGCTGAGTCATGCAACACCAAGGACTCCACACAGGGGCTCTCTCCAAATCCAGATGCATCGGCAGAGATAAGGCTCGCTGCAGAGACAAAGATTAACATTATGCCTCTTCAAGAGTGTTTTATTCCCCCTTTACAGCTTGATTTTTTTAAGGAGAGCGGCCACGTCCCTCTGGTTTGGTGCTTCATTAATTTCCTGGTTGTGAAGTATGACCGAAACTAGATAAAATGTAACACGGTATGAAAACTATGAGAGCTCAAGCCCACGCTGGTGCTGGTGCTGCTGCGCTGCATGTGGACTTGCAAACCGAGCCGCCAGATGCCCAGAACATTCAAACGCAAGGCTTTGGAATGAATTATGCTTTGTGTTTGGTGCTAGTTACCAAAGAGCTCACAAATGGTGAACTTTAGAGCCGTGGGTATGGCCGATACTCACGTATCGAGCCGTCTGAATAAACACTTTAATTGTCTGGAGCAAACAGGGGGCTAACAGCAATGGCATTTGAGCCCAATTGAATTGACTCAGCCCCCGTTCACTGAAACATCTCTCTGCAATCAACACGGCACTCTCTCCTCCCATGGGGGATGTCAAATATAGCTCAGGCTTTGTGATCATGATTAGGAAGTGTAGCTGTCTACAGAAACATCTCCACCATTGTTTGTCCCTCATCTTTGCAGCATATGTGTCTTGTGTTCTTTTTGTCCCACGTTCCTGTGGTTTTTCAGTAAAATCCTCCTCTTACCCTTCACCTCTTCTGCCATCTTTGTTTTCCGTGTCACTGTCATGACGTCTTCTGTCTCTGTATTCAAGTCCGGAGATGAAAGCTATTTCTCAGGTACAGCCTGCGAAGCACAATCACTCCACCACCACATCACCACCCTTTTATTTCCTGTCGTTCAGTCTGTTCTCCTGCAGGCTGACCTGCTGTCGCCCGTTAATCGGACGCCTCCTCTCCTCCCATATCTTTCTTTGTCATGTTTATCCCCACATTGCATCTTCCTCTTTAGTCAACATTTGTAGCATCTCTGTTGTTAAATGCACTTAACCTCACTTGACCTCATCTCCGCGCAGGACAACAGCCGAAGGGTGGACAATGTGCTCAAACTGTGGATCATCGAGGCCCGCGAGCTTCCAGCCAAGAAACGCTACTACTGCGAACTTTGCCTGGACGACATGTTGTACGCACGCACCACCAGCAAGCCCCGCACCGACACCGTTTTCTGGGGGGAGCACTTTGAATTCAACAACCTGCCAGCTGTCCGCAACCTACGCCTTCATCTCTACAAGGAGACGGACAAGAAGAGACGCAAGGTAGAAAGACGTGTGTGCGGCAACATGGAGGTCAGAGAAAAACATTGAAGTACAGCGGGTTTATGGGAAATTGATTACTCAGAAAAGCAGAAAAATTCATTCCAAAGTGGCTGTAATGAGTGATTGTTGATCAAACTAACTAAATGACATTTGGAAAATTGGAAATTCAGGAAAGTCAGGCAGCTGTTTTCAGAAAAAAAAAAAGAAGCTTTAAAGAAACAACACTGAATACAACCTGATCATCATCATCAGTAGCCATAGTTAACCCTAATTAAAATCATAGAATATATTAAACGTATGTCTTTCAGTCTGCGAAAGGACAAAAGTGGATGCCTTCTGGGAAAAATGGGATACATATCAGACACAAGCCGGACACAACCTGTTTATTTTGATTAAAGAAAACAATGTGGATATTGTCATAGTCTCCAGTGACCTACTCGTACCCCCCTTATTGTCGCTGTTTTGTTTTTTTCCAATTTTGCTTTACTTCGATGTATCGCAACCTCATCTTCCTCAGTCCAAGGTGTATTTCCTCTAAATGTTCCTATTCAGAGCACTAGTACTGTTTGTACTCGGTTTGCCTTGAATCTTGAATTTCAAACAAAAAACAGGAGAGAAATAAAGTTACAAGTTCTTGTTATGGATGAGAGTGAGTCGAAGACACATTTCCAAAACAAAGATAATGCGGGACATGTCCAAGAGTTGCGGTTGCACATCTTTACTTTGGTATTTCTTTCATAGGGTTCATGGGTTTATGTAAAATCCATAGTTTGGTTTTGAGGCACAGGGGTGTACCTTCAGTCAGTCGAGTTAAAACGCAGTTCAGGCTCGAAGCAAAGAAAGAATCATTGTCTCAACATCCCATCGGCCCCCCTGCAGATCCTCAACTTTTTGAAGCTAACTTTTTACATTTTACGTTTTGCCTCTTTAGAAAAGAAATTGATTTACGAAGCAAAAGTATAAGAGTAAGTAGTGAGTCAGAAAAAAACAATGATTTGACAGCAACAACTGGTTTTGGCTTCCTGAACTCCAGGGGTCCAGCGTTAATCCGGCGTTAATCCAGCGACTCATTATTTATTCAGTGCTAGAGCTCAAAAAGAATGTTCAGATTATTACCTTATCTTTCTAACGTCTGCTCTTTCTGTTGAAGGAAAAGAGCACCTACTTGGGCCTCGTGAGCATCCCCATCTCAAGCATCACTGGGCGTCAGTTTGTGGAGCAGTGGTACCCGGTCATCCAGCCCAGCGTCCTCACCAAGGGAGCTGGTGTCGGAGGGGGGAAGATCATCAACGCATCCCTACGCCTCAAATCCCGCTTCCAGACCATGAACATTCTGCCCATGGAGCTGTACAAGGAGTTTGCAGAGTATGTCACCAATAACTACCGCACCATGTGTGCTGTGCTGGAGCCCGTGCTGAGCGTCAAGAGCAAAGAGGAAGTAGCCTGCGCGCTGGTGCATATTCTGCAGAGCACAGGGAAGGCTAAGGTACGGGTCGGTGTTTGTGAAACTGATCTAAAACAAAGCTTCCTTTTTTTTTTTAAACTAGGAATAATTCAGTTCTCTGTTTCTTCAGGACTTCCTGTCGGACATGGCTATGTGCGAGGTAGACAGGTTCATTGACCGAGAACACCTTATCTTCAGAGAGAACACTCTGGCCACAAAAGCCATAGAAGAGTACCTCAAACTGATTGGACATAAGTACCTCAAGGATGCTATAGGTGAGCCAGAACCAAGGGGCGAGGACATTTGAGTTTGTCACTGCATAAATCAACGCAGTATACTACAAACCATAATAAACAATTTATCTTACGACACATGAACTTTTGGAAGATCTACTATGACAAAACTTTTAATTATAGCAAAAGCTTTCCTTAAATTACTTTAACGGACCCAATTGGTTTTGCTTGAAGAGTTATTTTGGTTTTGCTTGAAGAGTTATTTTGGTTTTGCTTGAAGAATTATTTTTATTTTCTTCCATACTCAGAGTCAAACATCTTGTTTTTATACATCTGTGCGTGAAGATTGATGATGCATGGAATTAAGTGTTTAGCTCAAGTGCCTTATGTCTGTGTCCTCAAGAAGCAGATGTCCTCAAAAATAAAGGAATACACGGATGAGCCATAACATTATAACCACTTGTCTGCCTAGTATTGCGTAGGACCTCTTTTTTCACCAGAACAGCTTCAACCTGTAGAAGTATGGTCCCCACTAGACCTCTGAAGGTCCGCTGTGGTATATGGCACCAAGATGTTAACGTTAGATCTTTTAAGTCCTCTTAGCTGCGAGTTTAGGCCTCATGGGTCGGACTTGTTTGTCCTGCAGGTCCACTGAAGCTCAATAGGATCTTTGGACTTGGAAGGCCAGGTCAACACTTGCAGCCTAATAAATCCCACCCTTGTACCGAGATAATAAATGTTATTCATTTCACTTGTCAGGCGTTATAATGTTATGGCTGACTAATGTTATACTTCCCTTTAATAATGATAATAATATACTGCACACAATAATACAATGCACAGGGAATAATAGCTTCATTTATGCATATTTTCAAAAGCACCTATAAAATGCTAAGAATGACTTTATAATTTGGTTCACTGAAGTTTCCCCGCTGTGGGGCGAATAACGGCTTATCTTATCTTGAACGCCGCCGTACCACAGGAAGCGGAGGCAGGCTTCTCATAATGAGTAATTAAAGTATAAATTACCTTGTGTCAAATCTGTATATTAAAAAAAAACCTTCCAAGAAATTGGCCAACACACATTTATATATAAAAGATAATAAATAAAACTAAATGAGAATGATGTTCTCACTTGCAAACACAATAGTGGTATTTAGTTTCTATTTTATATACCGTTTTTTTTTTACTGCCACACACATTTATTTTACTCTTAATAGAGGAAAGCAGGCTTTTCAATATAGTTTTGTCCTGATTTCTGGCACATTTCACGCTGTAATGTTTGATTGGCAAGTCAGTGCTTCTTAGGGAGAGACAGACAAATATTGAAAGTTGCTGAAGCATTTAGAGCTTCGTAAAAAATCATTTTAAAACCAATGCGAAAAGAGACAAAGGGAGGGAGGGAGACCAAGCAAATATGCTAAGATGGGTGGGATGTGCTCCCATTGAACTGTGCTTGTTAAAGGTCTTTTTTCACTTTTTGATAATCCAATTAAATAATGAATTAATGCATTCCAGTGATGCAGAGGATTGAACACCTGGGCTCTAATCAATGACTTAAGATCAGGGAGAGCAGGATATGTCATGACTGCAGCATTCCTGAGATCTTTTGCTAGTTTAAGGTGTTGTAAGTGTTTTGCCTTCCACCTACAGTAATTAGCTTGCTGTGAAATGAGCTTGCCATCCAGGTTTACCACATTTATTTTCATGTATCTCAGCATAAACACCAACCTAATTCAGATTAATTCACTGCTGATGGAAAACGTATGTTATGTAAAAGCGGACTATCTTATTTAGTGTAGTTTCTAGCATTTTGCTGTTTGTAATGAGATGTCATTTGTAGGGGAGTTCATAAGGGCCTTGTACGAGTCAGAGGAAAATTGTGAAGTGGACCCCATGAGAATACCACCCTCTGTGCTCCCAGACCACCAAGCAAATCTCCGAATGTGCTGTGAACTGGCACTCTGCAAGATTGTTAACTCCCATTGGTGAGTAGTTAGCTGATGAAAAATAATGCTTTCTCTAAAACGTGTTTATCCCTCAGCCATTCTTGGGAAATGGATCGAAGCTCCCCGGTTTGTTGATGACCACCTGGTTTCTTCTCTTTGAAGTGTTTTCCCGCGAGAGCTAAAGGAAGTCTTTGCTTCCTGGAGAGTACGCTGCGCTGAAAGAGGTCGGGAAGACATCGCCGACCGTCTCATCAGTGGCTCCCTCTTCCTGCGCTTCCTGTGTCCAGCCGTCATGTCACCATCGCTCTTCAATCTCACCCAGGAGTATCCGGATGAGCAGACATCCCGCACGCTCACCCTCATCGCCAAAGTAGTGCAAAACCTGGCCAACTTCTCCAAGTGAGTTATTTCCATTTTATGCCTATACGCTTTGCATCCAGTCACTGACAGGTACACGGCTGTTTTCTAGAGGGTATTAACATTCTTACACATTAAGTTTAATAGTAAGATAACCAATCATGCATAAATGTTTAAGAAACAACTCTCTTTATGGATGGTAGACTTTTGTGTATTCTAAAATCTTAATTTTGGGCTTTTTGATGAATGAAATGAATTTCTGTTTTCGTCCCAAATTTCTTTAATTAGGTAAAAATATTTCCTGTTATTAATATATGTTTCTAATTACCCCTTTATATTATATATCTCTTCTTGCAGTGCCCAAACTACTGAAAACAATATGTTGAGATATGGGTAAGGAAATATAAAGCATTTTTATTGGCAGAGGCTTGACTGTACTCAGGATACACCAAAAAACTCTACAGTCATGTGTAGAGTAGGCAAAAATAAATAAATAGTGATTATAAGTGGGCCGAGGACTGAACCAGGGGGTACACCTCCATCCACATATGGACTATGTAACTGCCATTTTAGTTTTAGATTCCATAAAACATAGTATGTTTGTCCATAAATGTAATGACTTTTATAAGACATGACCATAATTAAATTTTCAAAAAGAATGAAGACATTTCCTATAATTTTATTTATAATAGGGAAGAAACTCAAAAATGCTTCATCATTTGAAATCAAAAAATCTGTCCCAAAGTTATTGGACGGTGTTCCAACTCAAATTTCTTCTTGATCTGTTTCTTATTTTACTACAATGTAAATAGAATGTTATGCGTGTAACAGTTTAATGGTGTAAAGTAAAAAAAAACACACAATAGGAAACGTACTAATGGACGGGAACAGTAAGACCTCAGATCCGACTAACTGCTGGTTCAGATCTCAGAACACAAGTGAGATCGTGTTTTGATATTTTTAGAACTTTAAGGCCATTGCACTAGATTTTTCAACACACCATAGTTAACGAAAGTTGCCGTGCAATGCCTAAAAAAACTATACCTACCTACACACACACTCATGCACACACATCTATTCACATTCACAATAAGGAAAATTCTGTGATAGAAGTCTTGCACAATAAGTTCGAAAAAGACTAAAAAATGCCCATTATTAGAATAACATTTGCAAATGTGTGCATGCGTAACACATTTATAGTTTCTAATATATTTATTTTGTTTTACTGTCATGTCTTCTGATGCAGCGGTTCAAATGTCTCTCCTGGAGACAACCAAGACAATTAACCTGAACAATATGTTTAACTGAGATGTTTTGGTCTGGTTACCTGAGATGGGGATTCCACATAACCCTAAGTTTCTCCTTCAAATTTTGTTCAATTGCTTTTCCTCTCTGTCACCTTCCCCTCTCTTCTCTATCATGCCCACCATATGCTCCTCGCTCTCCTCTCCCCTCACTCGCCCGCCTTCCTTTCCCACCTGCAGGTTTGGCAATAAAGAGGAGTACATGTGTTTCATGAATGAGTTTCTAGAGATGGAGTGGGGCTCAATGCAGCAGTTCCTGTATGAGATCTCCAACCTGGACAGCGTCAGCAATGCAGGCGGCTTTGAGGGATACATCGACCTTGGCAGGGAGCTGTCCATACTGCACAGTCTCCTCTGGGAGGTCGTGGCTCAGCTCAGCAAGGTCAACCAACACCCACCATATGGACCTTTAGAAAACGGCAATTTTACACAGCACTTATTTCCAAAATAAGGGCTGTTATAGACTAGACATTTTCTAAAAATAAAAAGTAATATCAGGCCATATATAGCACTTGTTTTGTTTTTTTATATGTCGTATTTTAACACGGTATATCTATTATCTTTTGTTCAGTTTCTTTTTTGTTATATTTTTAAGCATGCAATAGAGGGATATAGGACGCCTACGCTGTACCCTCCCTTGTAAGGGCAACAAAATAATAGCTACACCTGGTGACATAACGCAATTCAGAACAGACCCACCAGTAATTATGGCTAAAATTAAATATCCACAGACCATAAAAAAAAACCCATTTATTTCAGAGTGGTTCACATTGTGTGTACAAGCTATTATGTAACTGTGCCCACCTTGTACGTCACTGCAGGTTTTATTTCTGCGAAGCCAAAGTAAACAGCACTCAGACTGTATTTATATATTTAGAACTGAATAACTATCATTTGTTCTAAAAAAACAAGATAAAATGTAAAAGCTGCAGCAGAAATCTGATTCTTTTTCCCTTTAATCTCAGGATGCCATCATCAAATTGGGCCCTTTGCCTCGTCTCCTGAATGACATCAGCATGGCCCTGCGTAACCCCCACCTCCAGAGGCAGCCCAGCCATCAGGCCGACAGGGTGCAGGAGAGGCAGACTGACAGGCTGCTGTCCCGGCCCAGCTTCAACAGGGGAATCTCATCGGAGTTCCAAAACCTCATGATGAGGGATCTAAATAGGTACGCAGCATCATCATAGCAGCCCATTTCATCATCATCACCTCTTCTCTGCTTCGACTCACTTGCTGAGAATCTGGTCTTCTCTGTGGCTGTGGGTTCTTGTTTGAGATATTATGTAAGAGATATTATGTAACTTTACATGAAACCTGCTTTTAAACATCTTGAAATGCTACACACCCTCTAGTCGTATCTTTAGTGTCTCTGCCGTAGATATTCGATATGAAACACATCTCTCTTAAGAGTTCAAGGTTGAATCTGAAGCAACTGGACTTTTTGTTTAAAGTTGAAGACGTTTCCCCTCGGGACCAAGAGGCTTCGTCATTTCTTCAGAACTGGAAGTATCTGTTATGATGCGCTGAGGGAGCCGGTCCAGTCGCTTCAGCTCCAACCTGGATGAATATGAATCTAGCAAACGTCCCTCTTTAGACAATCTTCAAATCTTCTAAGGTCCACACGTCCTAATCAATCAATTCAATACAAGGATGAAGTACGTCCTTACATATTATATTCATTTCATTAACAGAACGTTTAAAGTGGCTCTGCAGCAATGCAGGGCAAAATTAATAATCCATCCACATACATATAACAATTAGTGCAGCAGCACGTCAGAAATGAAGTGCAGTGAAGGGAGTTGTTAATCCTCTTTGCTGAGAAAAGTCCTGTGAAAATATCGGAGTCCAAAAGGGGAGCAAAATTAAACTCACTGAGTTCATTTTTAAATATTACAATTGACAGAAATGTGCCTTGAGTTCTTGATCAGAGTAAAATCAAAGGAAATATGAAAGGGATATCCATGACTAGAAAGAAGCAAAATCCTTCAACTAGCAAAACCAAGGACAACAAACAAATGAGCCCAAAGCTGTGGTATCTTCCAATCAAACCCCAAAGCCAACCAGGCTTATAGAACTCTTTTATGACCTCAGGAGGTACCATCTCACGATCTGTCTGATCTCCGGTTCTATTGTGCTCTGATGAAGGTTACCAGGCCGATACGTTAACGAGCAGATTTTTATGACAGGGCTTAGATTAAATTGGTGTATCTGATATTAGTCCACTCTGACTGGGATTTTATTTGTGCTCACCTTTTTGATACTCATATTGTGATTATAGGTTTTGGTTTGATGCACAACAAACTTATATACTGGAAAGACGCGACCACGCCATGATCTTACCCGTGAAAATATGAACTTATATATATCTTCTAACACATCCATTCTGATGTTAACACCATTAACAATCAATCACAGCTGGGCTCATTACTATGTAATATATATTCAAAAACAATCAACTGTAAATTAACAAACTTTGTCGACCAGTCTAGCCACACATCACAGACAGACTAAAATATTTATCAAGCTTGTTCATTCTCCCCTCAAATGAATGAAAGGTAACTACAATGTAATTACTGAATACTAAAATTGAATTCAGACCTTGCTCATGACTGAAAAAGTTCATCACACAGCAACTTATTTGCTCCATTGATTTATGTGGTGATTATTTTCTCCGTGAATTTATTACTTGTTCGATCAATAGAACGTAATCAACTATTGAAAAATGTCCATTAAAAGTTCCCAATGAGCTTCATCGCACTATTGTACAAAATGGAGAAAGCCGGTCAACATTTTCATTCTAGATGGAGTAAAACACACGCACCAATTTTAAATTGTATGTAGGAAAATTACCGAAGGCTTTCATTGATTATTATAATTATTGGTTATAAGTTAACCGTCTGATCACTGCAGCCAAAATGACCTTTTAGTCTCAGCCTCACTCACTGCTGTTCTTCAGCTCTATAGATATCAGTCGCTTGCCTTCCCCTACCTCCACTGGAGGCATCATGCCATCCCGCACCCAGATGAGTTTTCAGGACCGTGACCAGGCCCATCGAGCGTCCTCCAAAGACATGTTTTACGTATCACGTCCTCCCCTGGCCCGATCCAGCCCAGCGTACTGCACAAGCAGCTCGGACATCACAGAACCCGACGCTAAGGTGAGTTTAATCACGCTGATTTGGGGAATCACCATCCCATCCACTTGGTTTATCTTCAAAGTGAGGTTAGTATGACGTGCATGTTAGTCATACTTTATAGAATCGTGTGAGCGAGGATGTAGAATATCATGACATCTGCTCTTTTCCCACCGATCCACCTCGCAATCCATCCTAGCAGTATTTCCTGGGAAATACTTTGAGGCATTCCGATATCCTGACCTCGCGGTAAAAAGACCCTCACCACCCTCACCCATATCATCCGTGGCAACGTAACATGCATAGTAATATGGGGGCACGCTACCCTCTCATATCCCTTATTAATTAGCCGCTAAGTGTCAATAAAAGCGTATCTATAATGGACCTCCAGGATTCCCGAATGAACAGCGTGTCTAACCTGCAGTCGGTGGACATGCTCAACTCCTCCCAGGCCTCCATCGCCGGCATGGGCAGCTTCGGAGGGCTGAGCAGCGGAGGCGGTGGCGGCCTGGGGTCGGGCCTGAGCAGTCAGCTGCGGGCTGGCGGGAGGTTGTCAGCTGGCTCTGGCGGCTCCAGCATGTCCGGCGGCCTTCGGCTGAGCCAGCTGAGTCAGATGGGCACCACCTCCGACTCGCTATCCCAGCAGCAGCAACAGCAGGCCGCCGCCATGCGCTACCCGCTTTCCTTCCAGAATCCCCTGTTTCATCTGGCGACTGCTGATGGGCCCCAACAGCAACAGCTCCATCACCAGCACAGCAGGGCTCAACCCCAAGCACCACTTCTCCTGGCCCCAGACCTGGAGCCGTCTCACCAGGCCTACATCCCACAGTTCGCCCACGGGGGGTTCTCACGCAGCGAGG
Source organism: Lophius piscatorius (assembly GCA_009660295.1). NCBI lineage: Eukaryota > Metazoa > Chordata > Actinopteri > Lophiiformes > Lophiidae > Lophius > Lophius piscatorius. Next base: position 60,665 of record VRLP01000905.1, read on the forward strand.
ACCTGTCCACCCTCAGGACCAGAGACGGTCACCTGGGCCAACCCAGCATCATCCACTCACACAGCTACAGCGACGACTACACCAGGGCCGACTATGGACGCAGGCAGATGTCCACACAAGTGCAGGTACGACCATGTTCAGTGTGTTGTCATGACACCGTAAAGCCCCCATGTGTAGATTTTTGTCTGTTAAATTATTCTGACTTCTAACGTTTTTTTTGTAGAGGCTTTGGTTTAAAAATAAATGACTATCAGAAATTCTCAAGAGCACAAGGTGACCTCATCCGGGTTTGCGGAAATCGTCTCACATACAGAATGTGCCGTTTCCCTGGTAACAACTTCAGTTTGTCAATCACTTGATACGATCATTACCAGCCAGCAAGGTTCATACGCAGTAAACATTTTCTTCACTTCTCCAGTAAATGGAAAGAAACCTATAGATGAGACCGGAACAAGGACATTTTTTGACATTCGTATAATTCAAAACCTTTATGGTCGTGTTTCAGGGTCAAAGAGTCATATTATGAGGGACTATTTCTTTTGGGAGCAATGACACAATGGAGAAACTGTGCTGCCTGTGTAGATTGTTTAGAGTGCTGACTGTTTTTTCATGTGTATTTATGTTTTTGAACAAAAACTTTATTTAAATCTATGCTCATTTAACACTGTACAAAAAGAACATTTTACAAAATTTGCAAACAAATGTTAGAATTTTTTTGTATATACACTATATACTCATCTCTGCATATAAATACATATACACTTATACACATACATATATACCCGTGCATGAAAGTATCTGCCATGGTAAAGCTGCTAGATGCTAACATCTGCAGATCCTCACACCTGGAACAGGAGAAACAAAAACTCTGAAATGTGAACCACCTGCACTGGGAGGAAGTAGTTAGAGTTCTGCATCTCTTTAAAAACAATTCTGCCTGTATGTATATGTAGTTTAACTGTCATTTTATTTCTATTGCATTTTCTTCCACTCACCTGATTTACCTTTGTTGCATTGAGAGTGGGAGTGGTCTGAGTCATAGTTAGTTAGTTTCGTCATCATTTCCCTGCAATTTATTTCTAACCTGCAAAATAATAGTGTGACAGAAGTAGACGAAGAATTAATCTATTATTTATATTCCTCAATTTATAGAAACTGAATCAGTAATTATTTTGATAATGTGTTGGTAAATTGAAGGTTCTGATGGTTTTGGACATTTGGTCTGAACAGACAATCAATAGTGAGATGTCGTCTTGGGCATTTTTAACATTTTTCACCATTCCCTGGCATTTCATAGACACAAATATTAAATATTTCAGAATGTATTTGATAACTTTATCAGTTGTGAAAGAAATTTCCGGTTGTAGCACTTGTTTGATATTTTGTTGCCAGACAAGAATCAAAGTCTGCCATCAGTCAAACTGTACTTGGATCAACATGGAGAACCAGCACAGCCTCTAGCATTATTTTATTATTCAAAACATGAAACTAAAATATGAACTTATTCTTATTTACTTCTCCTTAAGGATAATATCCAACAGCAGCAGCAAATGATGGGCATAACCTCCCAGACCGGAACCTCCCACTCCTCCCTGGCCACCACACCACCCAACACGGTCCAACCCATGCGCCAGAGTTCTGTTGCCCCGCCTCCATCCCAACGCGTCAAGTCCCAGACTTCCCATCAGCTGTCTGTCAGCGCAGCTGCCACGCCTGCTGCTCCGTCGAAAACACGGCCCCAGAGCGGGAATCTCCTCCAGTCACCAGAGTCCGGCTATGGCGGCAGGCAGCACGGACCTCGACAGCTGTCCGTCAAAGACAACACTGCCCCGGGCCTGCCCCACCAGCAGAGCTCTGTCAGGGAAAGCCAGAGTCCACAGGGAACCACCATTCAGAGCACTCAGCAGTCACCACAGCAGCAGTCTCAGCAGCAGCACCTGCTCAAGCCCACCATGAACAAACAGGTAACATCTGCATGCTCCCGATTCATTTACCCTTCTATCTTCAGAACGTCAGTTCTGTCTAGAAACGCCACAATATGTGTGAGGTGTCTCCTTCCTGGCTGTGTAGTCCACTTAAGAGAGCAAGGCTCAGTTATGGTCAGGAATAAGGGCTTGAGTCCCACCAGGGTCCGGGACAGAAATGTCTTCAGTTATCGCCTGTTGTGAAATTGACTTTCATCCACTTGTGAGCTCAAGTTCTGATTTTTGGTTTGTTGGCCTTTCTTTTTTAGTCTCCATCAACCCTCAATGCCACAGCGCCAGCCAATGAGCGAACAGTGGCCTGGGTCTCCAACATGCCCCATCTGTCGGCTGACATTGAAAGTTCACGGATCGACCGTGAGGAATTCAAACTGAAGGAGTACTCAAAGAGCATGGATGAGTCACGCATGGACCGGGTAGGTTTTGCTGTTAGAAATCACTCTCAAACTTCATTCATTCCTGCTCAGGTGCAGAGAAACACTGATCCACATCGGATCATCTGGGAAGCAGCATAGAGATCTGCTCCAAAAGTTCTCAAACCGTGCTGCAAACAACAGCCATAGGCCCGGAGTTCTCCTTTGTTCTTAATTTACACATCTTCTCTGTGTTTTGAGGGATTTTTTCATAGATTTTGAAAGTATTAGAGATCTTTTCAGATATGCAGTTACCAAGAATTGCAGTTAATAAATAATCGTTTTAGCTGTCAGACAGTACCTGTGCTGGGGGAGGTTGAGTATTTCATGCTTGTTACTGTTTTGTTGTTTTGGGGATGTTTCCATCCACCTTGAGATATAGGCCGAGTTTAATAATAGCTGCAGGATTAAAGTTCAGACTATAAACTAAAAAGGTTTTGAGCGAGATTCATCTCCGTCATTATCTCTCTCCTCTGCTCTGTCAGTGTCATGGATCTATAGAGTAAAGAGCTTAAACTGGGTTTTTGACATTGGCTTCACCTGAATTTACTCAATTCCATGAGCTGCAGGCTTGTTCTTCTTGGCTTTAGATAGTAACCCCTGTGAAACATTCAGAAAAGAACTTCTTATTTCACTGATTTGCTGATCATAGGTTTTCCATTGTTCCACTCCACAGATTTTTTACATTTCATAAAAATCAGGCCTTTTGCATAATTCTGCAAGCCGACTGAAGACATGACCTTATCTGTGATAACGGCATTATGATGTAAAGTAAAATAAATGTTATACTATTTTCCCTGAGGGGAAATTCATCTTTGGAACAGCGCTACACTCTGATGCGTCTCTGATGCGTCACACTTTATATAATAAGATTGCTCCAGCTGTATCCACACGCATACCTATTTATACATCAAAACGTACATAGTATCTAAGAAAAAAGGAAAATGATCAGATGTTATTGTGAGTCATACATCATTTAGTATATGAAGACTTTACCCTTTCATGAATTAACTTTTGAATTAGGATTATTAAGGGTTTCTTCACATTTTACTTTTTGCTTTTACGATATTCAAAGTGAACACATTTTTTAAAATTCATTTTCATAATTTTGAGCACGTTACGGACGTGTCCACCAATGTAGACGTGATGCAACTCTTTTCATACAAGGATTACAACCTCAATCAGTTCTTTTTTTCCCAAAGTGTTTTTTATTTTTTGACCTAAAATTTTACTTAATTTGTACACACATTTGTATTTTTTAACGTTTTTTTACGTAGCTGGATGGCAGGGACAGAAAACTTTTCATTCTGAAGAATATTCAGACTTAAGTATTTGAATGTGGGGAAAAAAAGTTTAATAAATGTCCTTAATCAGTAAAACACAAGATATGAACAATAGGTTGAGAGTTTAATTCCTCCTGCTTATCTCTGCCTCAGGTACGGGAGTATGAGGAGGAGATCAACTCTTTGAAGGAGCGCCTAGTGACGTCCCACAAAAAGCTGGAGGAGTACGAGAGGAGGCTCCTCACTCAGGAGCAGCAGACCAATAAGATCCTCCTCCAGTACCAGAACCGCCTGGACGACAGCGAGAGGAGGCTACGGCTACAGCAAGTGGAGAAAGACTCCCAAATTAAAGGAATAATTAGCAGGTAATTGGAGGCTGTTTTGGGGATTGACAGCTAAGATATGTTGTTTTGATTGAGAGGCCAACACATTTAATCTATTTGTGTTTATTCTATGCTTTTAGAGAATTAATGTAAAAAAAAATTTTTTTTAAAAGGGACATATCACGGATTAAGATTGCTTTTATTTGATAAAGCATTTGTGCTGAACTTCTGTGGAGTTAATGCACAACTTTGACTCAGTGCAACTTCAGAGTTCTATTTAACAAGAGTGAAACATGAGCTCGAAGCAGTGATGTTTTTTCATGGGATGCATATATTGCACAGTGGAAGACGGCGCTATTACCAGGGCTGTTATCGTTCGCGGCATATTGGCGGGCCGGATGCTCTTTCATTAAGTGATGCCGTCCTGGGAGAAAGGCAGAGCCGTATAATATATTGAAAGCCAAAGCTGCAGACATGTAATGAGTGACAAATTAAATGAAGGGGCCATTATGAAGAAGATCTATTTCTTCTTTGATACGCGTACGGGAGGACGTTCTCATGGCGGTTGGTTGTTTTCAGCTGAGTTAAGCCAGACACTGTCCTATAAGCTCTTGTCATAGCCTGTATGTTCTCATAAGCTCACAACATGCTTTTGTTTTTCAAGAGCATCACATTTGGATGTCTGTGGAGAACTCCGGCTGAGTCTTAATTTATTGAGTGCTTGTGTGGAACTGTAACGGTACTGTGCAGCCCGAGTGCAGTCCTTAGATCTCATCGATTCACCACGTAAGTTAGGTAGAAAATGAGGAAAAAGTCGGTATTTGATCGTATCTCAGTTGTTTTTAGGAACAAAAACCAACCATTCCTGTGGTTTGAACATTAGCATGAATGGCCAAAGTTGGTTTTAGCGTTGAGAAAGTTCAGAGAAAAAGGCTTTATAAGTTAAAGAGTGCAATGTTTTCTTGTTCACATCTTAAAATTGTCTGTGGTCTTCAGCTGAAGGGTGGATATCTGTGACAGAGAGTATTGCCACTTCTTATCCACTCCAGGAGAGAAGACATGGATTGAAGACAGAGACAGTCCTGCTCGACTTTAATGGGAAAACATCTTTAAGACCCCAACCTTAAATATAAAAACAATCTCCCACGTCTTTGTGCTGTTGCACACATTTTTATGAATGCAGCTATCAGCTGGATCTTGGAATCTTCTCAAATGATTCCACTTTGCTTCAGTCGCTGCTGACTCTCCCATGAGATTGCATTGTGAAAGCTCAACCTCTTAAAAAAGGCTGCACTTTTTTAAAGCGATCATGTTTTTGGACCTTAAGACACTGGACTGTGGCAGACCAAGGTTGTAATGTCAGCTCTTCCATTTTAAATCACAATGTTCACAAGAGGACTGCTAGTCTACCTTCTGCAGAGTCAACATGGAGATCGATAGCTCTCTCCCTCTCTCTCTCTTTTTTTACATTAGCACAATGCAAAATCAAGAGGGAAGAGGATGACAGACTGTGATGAAGACTCAAGCATGAAGGCATTAAGGAATTACGCCACCTAACAGAAACACATTATCCGGAGCACTCAGTGCCAACCATTAATTGCTGCAAATCTGGAGTAGCAAGTAAACCTGCTGCTCACCTGAAGCAGCTTGGAGGAAACGGATATCTGAGGATTACAGTTGCAACGTGACTTTTATCATCCACATGGAGCACACAAGGATGAATTAAGTAGCAGATCTGGATGCTTTCGAGCCACTTTTACCCAGAATTATAGTTAAGGAAGTTTTATTTTTAACACACATACCGTAAGAGCACGTGTGGATGCGAAGAAGCATTGTTCATGGAATGATTGGACTCCGAGAACATCAGTAAAATTATGGCCTTATGTTAGATTTCATCATAAAGTTATGTTAAATTTTCACATTCAAAGTCACCATGTTGATGCGAAATTCCAAATGAAGCTCTGAAGAAAGGAGTTTATGTGATCTGGACTTCATGGCTCCTCCATAGGCTTGAAAAAACCCTCCTCCTCTGAAGAACTACAACACCTGTCGTGTTGGGAGAGGTATCGGTAGATTTTCTTTCAGAGAAGCCTTAATGTTCTGCGCATAAACTTTGCGTTAAGCTCGGAGCAAATTCAATATCTGCCATTAGACCAGATGCACAGTTTGTTCTTATCAATTTAATTTAAACCAAAGCCAAATGTTGAGTTGTAGGTCATGCTAAGATGAATATATTGAAAACACGGAATCCGCATTTCTTGTAGCACTTAAATCTTCTTTTTTCTTTCTTTAGCTGGAAATCAGCTCTTGGTCAAAATATTTTGATTTTAATTAATTTTGGTTATTATAAATGAATTATATATCTTCCTCAAACTGCTTTCTGTGATCTGAGAGATTTCCAGCAGAGATATAAAAAAAAATCTACGGTCTTAATGTAGGCCTGCCTGTTATAGTAATAATCTATTTTTAATTATAATCCATAGCGTATTAGAGTCTATGATGCAAGAGCCATAACAATAAAAACATATGATATATATCAGATTTCTACTAAGAGTCAGATATTATTTATTTTAACCGTGCAATAGCTAACTTTTTTTTTCTTTTTCGCAAGAGAAGTGCAATAATAGATGAAACATGTTGACATGTTCTGTCGGTGCAGATGCACCTGCAGGATCCTGCTGAGGTGCATTTTATGCATCTTGTTCACTTGATGAAACTTCCTGCCCAAATCTTTTACCAGGTGCCATCCTAAACAGAAAAAATAAAGACCTGGAAAACTGTAAGGTGCACAACACCACAGAGACAACATGACAACATGACAACAATGACGTGACTCTTTGTCAGCAGTGTGTTCTGCAAAGTGTGTTCTCCTTAAGTTCTCTACTTCTCTGTATGGTGTTTGTGAATGTAACTGCATTTTAAATGAAAGCCTCCAATGGATTATTCTTTGTTAACCAGGGTGAAAAAGGTTTTCCTCTATTTCTTTGATTTTGCTGTATATGCTTGGTATGACTTTAATCCTGCAGTCCGTCATTGGTGGTGACATGGTGATGAGAATAGATAGACGGTTCTGTCATGTAACTCATGCAGTTACACTAAGATTTAGATATTCTTATAGAACGGGAAACCATATTATTGTTCCCTCTGCAGAGTTATGGATGATATTCCGGTGTCAGTATATTTGCCTCTCTTTCATAGCGAGAGTGTGTTGATAGGCTGTATAGATTGTACTGCAGCACACCTATGTTTAAAAACTTGCAAATGAATTTATAGTGGTGATGAGTTTTGGCTTGATATGTGTGTGATCAATATTGGTCTGATTGACATGGCTTGTAGCAACAGCCAAGGGTTTATAGTCACTTTTACACAGACCTGTCTCAAATAGATGCAAATAAATCTTAGTTTAGTTTTAACCGAATGGGTGGGGGTCTGCTGCGTCAACAAAAATCACACGTTCAGAGGTTATTCTTCATTGGTGCTGCACAATTAATCTCCATCATGGCTTCCCACAATTAAGAAAACGTGATTGTGTAATATTGAAGCTTTAAATGCATGCTCAGTGATTAGAACTATCCGCTGTAAAGCAAATCAAGCACTCCTCAAACCACTGCCTGACCAATCACAACGTTTCCCTGCAAGGCAATGTCTGTGCAAATATCTCCTGCATGCAATCCATACCAGTAACGATAAGAGAATCAGTAATATTCAAAGCACAGCACAAGATCAAAATGAAAATTTTATGTCTGGTGGAGCAGAAGGCGAAGATATTGTCTCTTTGAAGCAGATTATCATCTGTCGTTGGGAATCATTTTGGATTAAGGAGAAGGGATGTTTACCGAGAGCAAATAATATGCAAATAACTTTAACTGAAATTTGCTGATCACGGCATAAAAAAGATTATACTTTAACATTAACATGCACATCTACATATTCACATTCACACTAAGTATAAACGACAATATGGCACAAAAGATTATAAAAACAACAAATTTAAGTATAGTAAGTGTGATTGCATACAAATAATAATAATTAATAATTATAATAAACCTTGCATTAATGCTTTACATGACAAAATAAAATACAGAGATTCAGACCACAACTCCATTAAAAAAACACCTTTATAAAATAGATCCGGTGAGCCGGGTCACCCTTGGTCCTCAGCCTGGATTGGAGGACAGCTATCAGACTTAACTGAGGACCTCAGATTGCAACCGGGTACATGAGATACATTAAGATTGGCTTTAACAATTATCAACAAAATGTGAAAGGAGTGAAGGGAAGCTAAAACCGGAGTAATGTCTCCCCCCTTTGTTCTGTTGAGTCTGGCTGCTGCATGCTGTACAAGTTTATGTAGATTCTGCTGATTCAAACTCCTATAGAGTCTCTCACTTGCCTCTGGATAAAGCCAAAATGATCCTTGACATCTTCCTGAGTTGCATAAAACTAGACTGACCAACAACGTTGACATGTTTCTATGCTTTATAGTTGTGACTGCGCCGCAAAGCAACAAAACTAATTTGTTGAACTGCATGAAAACACGCCACAAACTGCTCGCCCGAACGGCAAACTGAAGTTGGATAACATGAACCGTCCATCATTAAATCGAACAGACCACACTGACCCTGTTCTGAGCGCAAGACACGCTGACATCACTGATGACATCACAGTCCATTTGGCCAAATGTGTGTATGTGATCCCTAGTTTTTTCCAAAGAGGCGTTCCCTGTTCTGTATGCAAAACATGTAGGCGACAGAGAGAGGGATCTCTCAGCTGTGGAGGTCCTTGCTCCTTATAGTCACCCGTGAACAATGACTTTTTTATTAAATCAAAGAATAATCATGATTAATAGTGATAATCTCGCTGTTGATCAAAATAATTGGCATAATTTTGTTCGTCGTCGTGCAGCCCTAGTGTCGGTCAACAGCACACATTACTGCAAATGCTGCAAAATGAGAAAGTATTTGCAGCTTCTGTTTGATGCAGGTCTGTTTTCTTTCGCTCCGCTGACTTTACATAAACTCTACATCCTTTCTGACGCCTTTTGTCTCTTGCCTTTTTTCTCTGTAGCAAAAATATCCACACTTTGTGACCTCATGTTGGTAGAAACCCACATTGTTTTGACTTTAAATGTATGACTTGACCTCAGAAAGCACACTACTTGAAGTACAAATGGATATTAAAAGTTTTTTTTGTAACATCACCCACATGAATCATTGTCTGCCTCTTGAAGTCATGTCAAAATGTTGATACAGAATCCTCATGTTGCATTCCATTGTTTTTGGGGACAGTGCTTACATTTCTGTCTGTGCCTGAAGTGTGACTGATTCTTTTCCTTTCCTGTTCTCTTCTTTTGTGAAATAACTCTCAACTCTGTACATTGTTTATGGAATAAAACATCCAAACTGTCATGTTTGAAACTTCACCTGTGGATTTCCCTTCTTTATTAATATCCAAAAATGTGCCTCTCTGTCTTCTGAATAAAAGATGTCTCTTGAATACAGTCCTATCGGATTAGCGGGCTAATAAAAACATGAGTAACAATCTGTCCGGTTAGAAATATTGACAGAAATTAACATTAAAGCACGATATAAATGTGAGCAAAATCCTGCAAGAATATTTCATGTCAAAATACTACAAGGGTGTTTATTTCCTGCGGCTATAAAAACAGTTGGAAAATCAATCCAGTGCAATCAATTTTTATTCTCACTAATGTCTATTTGGCATTTATCAGCACAACAACAATATGCACCGTTTTGCCAATTGGCTGTGTAACGCCATGATAACTGTGTGTGAGAAATATCCTTGAATGACCCTTTCTGACACTTGGACTATCACAAAAGCTGGGAAGCCTCTTCTATCCATTGGCTCAGGAAAACTACAGCAGTAATCTCGCCATAGCTGCGAGCGGAGTCTTTGAAATGATCAGTCAAAGGATTTTCCACTAACGCCGTGGTCAATCCATGTTACGCAAGATGGGCAATTCCCTTGGGATGCCGGGGATCCGCTCCTAAACCATTCACGTCACATGATGGAGCGTAATAGTCCACAATTGGTTGTAATTGCTCTTGGAAAGCAACTTAAAGTGGGTAGAAAGAAGACAGGGAAAAAAATGGCTCCACCAGTGAAAATTGAAGTTACCGCTGCTCAACATTTGCCCGGGCTCAGAGGAGCTGCTGTATGATTCTGGAGTGGGATTAGAGATACAGCAAACCAACATCTGATCTCGGTGTTGGTGCTGAGAAAGATGTTGGAGATGTACCTGCTCAACTTCTTGTCGAGTATCATCTTGAAATCATAATACTTCCTCTCTCTCTGTAACCCCATCACTCCCCCCCTCTCCTCTCCCTCTCTCTATGTCTCCTTCCAAGACTCATGGCTGTGGAGGATGAGTTAAGGGGCGGACCCATCATTGAGCCAAAAACCAGGATTTTCGCTGATCAGGTCTGTGAGTCTGCTTCTTCTCTCGTCGAGTTCGTACGATGGCCCGTGCTGTCTTCTCTCCCCCCCCCCTCGCCCTCTCTCTCTCTCTTTTCCCTGCTACTGCTATTATTTTGTCCGCTGTGTGTCTGTGGTCCCTCTGAGTGTCCTTCCCTGTCCTTGTGTTGGGTTTGGCGGCCATCCGTCTGCCGTCTGCCAACACACCCGGGAGCTTTGGAGATCAAGAGTGTCGTTGTTCGCATTCTTCAGCTCAAGCTTTCAATATGTCTGACTCTGGCTGGGTTTATCCCGGTCTGGGAAGTTCCTGTCGGGCATGTCGGCTCCAAACTCACCCTCACACACGATCTCGTCCCAGACTTACCCTGAAGTTATTAAACTGCGTGGCGCTGGTGCTGGGTGTGTCTTCGGGTCTTTGCTCTCAATCCACCCCACAACTAATCGGCTCACTCACATATTTGTCCAGATCAGTTTATTTTCTGTTAATTACGACACAAAAACTCACATTAGAACCTGAGTTAGTCATTAATGTCCTCACCAAGAAGAAGAGGATATTTTATTTCTTTGGGGCGTTGAGTAGTTTTATATATTAAACACTTTAACAGGACATATTGTTTGGTTAAACATAGTTTTAAACAGTAAATAAAAATCAGACTTATAATATTATTTCATGATAAAATGTTGGAATGCATGGAAAATAAATAATTAAACTATCTCAACCTACTTTAGAAAACTATTTAACCGCTATTTAACTTATTTTGGTTGTACCAAGTTACATAATTCTGATTAGACAGTCCTCAGACGCTTAAATATGATTGAAAAAGAAATACTAATTATTGAATAGGACTTTCTAAAACAGCAATGGTTAAAGCTTCCTCCTCGGTGGCCCGTTTGGCTTGTGGTGTCCCCCAGGGCTCCGTCCTTGCCCCCCTTACTAGTTGAGCAGGACGTTAAATGGTTAAAATAGATTTTTGTTTCAATGATCTCACCAGCATTGGTGGCAGAATCAGGTGTTTGACATAAATAGAATGGAAAAAACCACCAGAGACGTACTCTGTTACAATCTAAAGCCAAATATTGAATGAATAAATAAATGTGTGAAAGTATTGAAGTAATATGTCCCATGTAAAGATGGTGTATACTAATATTAGTGGATTACATACATTTAAATCTCATCTCAAGTTTTCCCGTTGGACTGACTTATTGAAATTCCTCAATATTTTTCCAAATTCTGAAGAAATAACACTTTCAGAAAAGTTTGAATTAAATCCTAGAGGTCCCAAAAATTGTTCCTGACTTAAAAATCGACCTCCGTATTTGCTAGATTACCTGGTATAATAATATGAACATGCTTATCCTCTAATAATAAATCCTGGTACTAAAAGTAGCCCAAAGTTGTATTATTTAGACATTGAATTGGATATTTGTCCAGGTATTCGTACAGTTATTTAACTGTTTTTATCTGAAAGTTTATTACATTCATTGTGCCTGTTTAGTCTGAAACAAAATAAATACTCAGTAAATTAAAGGTCTTTTAAAGAAAGCTGATCTGCAGCAGAAGCAGAAAACAATGTAAAAACAAAAACACACAACCAACAATAAAGTATCACCCTTCTCAAAAGTGAACTATCTGCACAAAGTTGACCACACAGCACCAGTGTCATCTGACCCAGTGGCTCCACACCAGGGGCAATCAGAGGGAGGGGGAACCTGCAAAGGTTGAAGAACATGCGCAAAAATACCAAAATACTTGTTACGTCTTTACTATAAGTCTGCCCTTAGTAAGGATTTAAAAAACTGTTTTTAATTTGGTTCTTAATTAGGTTGTAAATAGGTATTAATAAATGATTCTAAAAAAATTATAACAGCTTTCAGCATTTAATGTTAGTTCACTATTTGGCGAGATGGATTTACTGCAGTACTATTTTTCTGATCAAGGATCTGGTTGTCCTGCCCCGTTATCAGTCATTTAATCCGTTGTTTTGCAAATGTGCTACTACAATTTAATCTGCGAGAGGATTACGACTAGGTTGTAGCTTCCTTTCAGGTAAGAATCAGCGCAGTTAACAACATGGAATGAGATGGAAAAGATAAAGTAACCAGTAACTAACCTCAGGCTTAGCAGTATCGACAATAGTGGGCTCATTATTTGGCAAGCAGCGAGTTATCGTTGTCCTTTTTATTTAATGATTTATAGAAGCTTATTTATGAGTTATAAAGTTTTCACAACCTAATAAAGTTTGAACAATACAGAAAACCCCTTTCAAAGTAGACTTATTGTAAAGTGGTAGGCCTACACTTAATATGTTTAAGGTAATGTTATCTTAAAGGTATTTGAAGGTGATTTTTTTATTGAGGTGTAGTAGACTGTCAAAGCTGGCAACGTTTGCTACTTTCATCGGACGACTGGAACAAATACAGCTTATAATGCCGCATGATTAGATCCAACCATCCATCACTTCTGCAGCTGCTCCTCACATAGATAGATCCAGGTGCGCCAATAACCATTGAATAAAACATGGAGGAATTATCCCTCACAGAAGCCACGTGTGTGGGTTTCCTCATAAATATATCGCTGTGAGCTCATTTGACACATTTTAATGCTAATCCTAACCATCAAAGGGTTCAAACAGTGGCCTCTCTCGATTTATTCCTGCTTTTGCTCAGTGAAATTTGTGATTTATGTCAATTAAATGCATAAGAAAAAATCAAAATCAAAGAAAGCCTGGTGGTAGACTTGTAGTTATTCATCCAAAGGGGAGGAGCTCATCATGAAGCCATCCCAGAAGGAACAGCTGAGAGAAACCTCATACTGAAGCCATTATGACTAATAGTACATTTAAAGCTATATCCTGAAAACAATAACCACAATATATTGCTTTACCATGCAGCTTATTTCATTTATTTATTATAGTGTAGTGAACAGGTTTCTTTATTTGTGGCTGTAACTAATAATTGTTTTCATTATGGAATAATGTTTTGCTAATTTTTCAGATTTATTGATCCATAAAATATCTAATAACTATGGAAATACCGACAACATTATTTCAGAGTCATCAATTCTCCAGTTTGGTCCAGCCAAGTGTCCAAAATCAGGGACATTATGTTTATTACAATGTAATAAAAGGGTTAAGCTTATTTACATTTATTATAACTGTAAAAACTACTATCAATTGATTACAAAAACAAAAATAACAAAGAAAAATGTAATTTATACGAACAAAAATAGATTCATTTTCTTTTGATATGCTCCTCAGTTAATTGACTGTGATGTATGTTTTATTTCCCTCAGACAAATATTAGTTTTCTCTGAGCCTTGCTGGCTGCCGGCTGGATGCAGATTGCAGCGTGGGATGATGAATTGATCAACTAAGTGTTGGCAATTAGGAATAAAGGTGTGTGGGATATGATTTAGATGCAGATTATAACAGAAAGGAATGAATAAAACCAGAAGAGACACTGATTTACAGTGAATATAAACATCCAGGACTATCAGAAAACTAATATATCATGTCTGGCGCTAAAAAAAACATTTGTGGCAGTTCTGTGTGCGTGTGAGCAAACGCTGTTCAAGCGTTATTATCATTCTAATTTGATAAGCTGATTCTGCTGTGTTTGGGTTAATGCCTCCAAACAAGCTTGCTCTTTTCCTACACAGCGTCTTGTTGCCATTTCCTAATGACCCTGTGGATTTTAGATGTTGGAAAATAATTGCTTAAATCATATCCGGTTGAATATGTTAGATCCATGTTCCGATTCTAATCATTCTGTAAAACCCATAAGCTCATTAGCAAAACCATTAGCATGAAAAGCTCCTTAATTAAATCACATCTCCATGCTGACTGGTACTAAGCTCCAGATTTCCCAGCACGCTTAGCTTCACCTCATTTATATTCCCAACTCGCCCTTTTTTTCAAGGTGATGCTTCATTACCTCTGCAGATGAGGTAATGTTTTTTGGCGGTGTTTGTTTGTTTGTGTGCTTTCAAATTCTAAAGGTGGGTTTTCTTATTCAAGGAGTCTTATTATTAGGGTCAATTATTATCAGACAGTTGCTTTTAGATAAGATGACATCATCGGATACCTGAGCTTCCTTTACGGAGGTTTGCTGTCTAATTTAATCACATGAAAATATTGTAAAGTTAATTTATTGTATTTTGGAAGCACCTGATTATATAAACTGATAAATGCTGGTCTGTACACTTCAGAAATACACCAATATAAGGGTTTAGCATATTAAGTATACGCATTAGTAATTACCTTATTATTATTCATCCTGTGGTCCACAGAAAAAAAATTAAAGCAAAAACATTCAAACATCACAATATAACAGTAAAATATCCATAAATAAATCCAAAGAAAACCAGTCAAGTTTGGAAATCCCTCTTTCAACTCACTTGAAAGACAAAATGTGTCCAATCCTTCACATGTATATAAGTAAAATAAATAAATGCAAATACTAACTTATACTAATACTAATGAAATAAAAATTGTATGTAATTCACATAATAAAATGAAGAGAAATCACCTCAATATGTGACCTAATTATAATATGCAAATGAAATGAGGGGGGTAAATTGGAAAAGAATAATGTTTTGGGTTTTTTTACATCGAATTACTGACCCCTCTTTGTTAAAAAATAAATTAATCAGTATTTACATAAGAAATGGATAAAAAGTAAAAAATAATAGGTGAATAATCGAATAGTTTGTCATTGATTTAAGTGAGTTCGACAAAAACAAGCAAAAAAGGAAGGCCTTTAAAGGGTTAATTCCAGCATTCTAGCGACATATGGCTTTCTGTCTACCGGCGACAATCCCGACTCCTGCTCTGCCTTGAGAGGAATGTTTATTGGATTGCAGAAGAACACACTGTTGTCAGCGCCTTGCTTAATATTCACACGTCGCTGCAGCATATCTATAGCGTGATGTTTGTAGGAGCTTCTCCGGTCCTTTACTCCAACACATTAAACCCTGCAAAGTGAAATCACAACCTTTTTCACTTGAAGTTTGTATCAAACCACTGGAGGCAGCTGCTCTTTCAATATCTGGTCGATATTTGAAGAGTTTGTGCAATATGTAAGCATTAGAACACTTACAAGTTGAATGGATATGTCTTCCTTTTTTTCAAATGTTCTACTTTAATTATCCAAAATGTTTATACCAACAACAAAAACATAAGAAATTACAAATTTTATTCAAGGCGATGTGTTTCATTCGGTTGCCCCATGCTACTGCCTACGTGATAGATTTCAGAGATTGGGCAGGAAGTACTTCCTGCTCAAAAGTGAATAAAAGTTTAAATCCCACTTTTCATCAGTAATGGTGATTATTTAATAATGAAGGAATATCTCCCATGATCCCACACTTCTGCACTACATTGTCAGACCACAGCTTTAGTTATGAGACCTCTTGCTGCAGATATTACATGCTGTGGCAACAAATTGTTGCAAAAATAGTGATCTAGAATCTGCCTCCCTATCTGGATCCACCTCAGTCTATACAAAACTTCACCAGCATCCACTGACAAAAAAAAACAAACTTCCTCTAGCTCTTATTGGTGGAGGTCGTGATGATTCATTTCTAAAAAAAAAAACCTGCAGCTTCTCCGTGACTCATCCTGGACAGAAAGTAAATATCACAAACCTCATAAAGTATGAATCACAAGGCTATTGGTTTGAATGGTATTATAAAGCACAGCCTTATATTGGCTTCCGTTTACTGGTTGGCACACAGGAAACATCATGATAAGATAAGATTCCATTTGCCGAGGAGCTCCTACAGCCATCTTGAACTTTGGAATTTCATGAGGCTGTTTGAAAATGACAGGTCAGTTTTGCATTTTCAGCTCCAGGCCCACAGCGTTTACGACGAGCTTCCAGTTGAGTGTCGCGCGACGGCTCTCAGCTTTATTGAGTAAGGCTGGTGCTCGAGCGGCCGCTGAGAGGAAAATTTAGTGGGGGAGGCCATTTTTTCCTCAGGCCCCTGCGACAAACTTTCGAAACACCACCTAGCATTTAATTAGAGCTCACATAATAACACAGGTGCATGCCTAAGTCCATGCCGACACCGAGCCCTGATGCCTGCAGAGTAAACACACACACTGTAAAAAGCTGACTTCCAGACACACTCCCTGCTGTTAGAAGGCTGCAGATGCATTTGCAACACATGTTTAAGAAAATAAAAGTGAAAAACAACGACTGTTAAGGCACTTACTGCCACATTATGCAAATAGGTATCTGCAGGTCCAGAAAAGTTTTAAAAGTAGTGCATCAAAAAATTCACAGGAAGTTCTAAAGTGACGAGAAAAGATCACAGGGTTTTTTAAACTCCAGGTAAATAGTAGGTTCTCTAAGAAGTAAGATTTCCCAAAAAAGCCACTGGCTTTACCTTTAACATGGAGCGTAGTCAATCCGTAAGAAACCATGGTGTCCATGGAAAAAATTCTTATATAGATTTTTCCTTAGTTTTTAAGGCATTAAGTTTTCATTTTTCTGCAGGTTATTTTATTTTATTTCTTTTCTAAATATGTATTTCAATCGATTGTTTTTTTTTTTATCCTGCTCTTATAAAAGATGTTCTCTAGGACATTCCGGATTGCTCTCACTTTTTGTCTGCAATGAGTTGCATTATTAAAAAGTCTTCAATTGTCTCAAATGTAAAAAGCAGCAAAAATACCAAATGTATCAAACTGGTTGAAAATAATCAAATGTTAAATTCAATAAATTATAGCATGTAACAATTTACATTATATTTTATTGTACACTGTAAACAAAAAAAAATTGGTTCTCTGGTTACGTACAATAAGCAGTTGTCCGCAAGTCGTTTGGTGACTTTAGTAATATTAATGTAACATATGTTTAAAGGCTGATTGCACTGTTTTATCTTAACTTATCGTTTTGACCCTTGAGTCATGGTGGTTTTGAGTGTGTGTGGTGTGTTATGGGTAAAAAAACAAAAATCACAATCCTCTGTTGTTCCTCTTTTTGTTTGCATATGATATATTGGTGTAAATTTAAATGTGTGTATATATATTTCTGTATAAAGTGGATGATTGCACGTTTGATGGGCATGACCTCTTTTCAGGAAACATCTTTCCGGATGCTTTTGGATTCCTCGACTTCTTTCAGATACAGATGTGGATCGCTATAATTTGACGCCTTTGTTTAAATGTTTTGTTTTCCTGAGCATGACTTCTTTAACGACGCGTTGCATGGCATGCTGCTGTAACGCCGTGGGGCTGTTAGGTCGGGTCATAATGTTGTGTTCGTGTGTTTGCTGGCCATTATGTAAATGTCAGTTTACCGAGCATTTTTCTGTATATTTATACCCTTCTTTCTTTTTACATGTTGTTGTGCATTGTGTTGTTTGGGTGGCTGTTGTTTACCTCAACCCCCACCCCCCTTCCTCAATCGACCCTCCCCCCCTTGCACACAAGCCTCCTCTCCCTCCTATGCCGTCAGCTTCCTACTCCCGCCTCCTGCTCTCCATCCTCCTCTCCTCTCCTCACCTCACCTCCTATGTTGATGAGATACGGTGATTTCTCTTAGGGGAGGCGTCAGTCCATCCTAGTGCAGCCCCGTCTTGCGCCCGTCCCATCCCGAGTAACCAGGTAATAAACCAACCGGCAAACTCTCACTCTCCATCCATAACCTGCTACCTCTTTTCCACTTCTGCTGTTCTCTATGTGCGTCCCTGTCCACATGCAGCATCCTGTGAGCCCACTGCAAGCCGACACGCCGACAGGCCCACTCAGTTTTCCACTTATCTCTCAGAGAAAACGTTCCACCACAGAAAGTTTTGGACAGAGGTTAGCGATTGTTCTGAGGGGCTCGCTGCCATGTTGGAAGAGTGATACCAAAATAGTTCAAAGATTTAAAGCTGCACCACGAAACTTGGCAAAGGAAATCAATAAATCATATGATTCAATATCACTAAAACACACAGCAAGACGCTGACTGTGATCATATTTTACTCAGAGACACCAGATGTACTCGAGACTCTTCAGCTTTAACGTTCGTGAAAAAAGAGTTTTGATGGAACATGTTTTTTTTGGTTTTTGTCGAGACAAACTGAGGTACATCAAGACTCCCTCTGCCTCTGACTGAAGTAGCTTCTACGATGTACATTAATCAATATTGTACTTGCTAAATTTAAGAAGCTAACTTCTTAGCTAACTAACTAACTTATTCTCTATGGTTTTGAGAAGACCCACATAAGGATTCAAGTCAGCTGTATTTGTATAGCACCGAATAGCAACAAATGTTATATCACTTTCCAAGAAGAGCAAGCGCTACAGAAATCCAACAGATCCCACATGAATAAGCACATGAGGAAATAAAATGCCTTTTAACAGTTAGAAACCTCCAGCAGATCACAAATCAAGGTGGTCAGCCCTCTGCCTGGACCGGTTGGGTTGAGAAAGAGTATTAGTAGAGAAGGAGAGTGCATCATGGGAAATCCCCTTTCAGCCAAAACCTTAGGCATCATTGCTAAGGACTGGCGGAAACTCGCCCTCATTACAAGCTTTACTCTAAAATGTAGAGAGGGTGTCTACTTCCTGGATCGAGGCTGGAGGATGGTTCCCCAAGAGGGAGGCCAGATGGCTGAAGGCTCCAATTCTGCTTTTGGAGACTCAGGACCAAAAGTAACCCTGCATCATGAAAGCGTTATGTTCATCGTGAGGTATGGTGGCACATGGACAAGCAGAAACGTTATTCTGATGAATCTGGTTCCCGAAGTAACTGTCATAGTTGACAGTAGAGATGAAAAAAGTTACAAACTACGTGTAAGAGGGGTATGGAACTTAGTTAGTCAGTCCTGTCATATTCTAAAAAGTTGAACATGCTGAACCCTTCTACCAAGTTTCCTGAAAATCCTTCAAGCAGTATTAGAATAATCAATCAAATCACAATATATAACTTGAGTAGCATGATGGTCCTTTTCGCCCCAGCAAGAATAGACAACTTCTTAATTTTTAACGGGCTATGGTTTGCTGTCACTCTCCCAACATGATGGTATGGCTACCCATGACTGAAACTCTTCTGTGACAAGCCTCCAACAGGAAGTTTGCTCAATATTTGAGATGAATTAGATTAAGTTGACTTTACCATGTAGAAGTGATATCCTAGCTTTGACCTTCAGAATGTTTTCAAATAGTTAATATTAAATGTTTTGTGTGTGGCTCCTTCTGCCCACTACAAATTAAAATGCCTGTTAAGACACCTGATTCGGTCATGAGCAGTAATCCACAGACCGATATGCCGACATTAGAGGTTCCTGTGGTCATTTGCATGTGGTGCAGACAGACACAGAATAATAAAATAAAACTTAAGCTCCACTTTTACCAGTGTTGGCATTTGCAAATATTAAATTCATATTGTCACGATACAGTATCATTTGATTAATGTAAAAATATCAACCAATACAATCTCAATAAGCTGTAATCAAGTGTGTAACACTTGAAAGGTGACAGTTAGGGGTTAGTATAGAGAATTACTCTTAAACACGTTACAAACAGTAGAACTCTGGTTTGCACATGTGCAAAATGAAAAGTAATATTAAGTAATATTCAGGATTCATTTATTCTTGACCATTTTGAGTTGTTACCTTCAGCTGTGCAGAACTTTAAATAAAAGATAAAACACACCATCCCATGTTTTACGGTTCCATAGTCAATATTTAAATATAATCTATGTTTAAAACTCATTTTATAACTCACTTTAGCATGTAGTCTCACGTCCCTCGCCACACGGACTCAGACAAACAACTTAAAATTATGGGAAATCTCCGTATCCGACCCGATCCTCTCCCTGAAGAAAACTGATTAATGTGTTTTTGTGTGTTTTCTGTGTCTGATATCTCTGTGTTTGTCTCTGTGTTTGTCACCTGGGCACATTATTTGGTTGAATGGTGACCAGTTGCTACTGAGCGTCTGATAATGTGTGACAAGCATTCTACCTTTAATTTATTTATTTCTGTTTCGCATCACAACTAGAGCACGGTAGTCATCTTAAGCTACGCAGGGGTGCTTCTAATTAAACAACTGCCACATATAAGTTGATTAAAATAGCGTTCTCTTTCCAAATGCGGAGGTGAGAAAGATTTTTCCCCAGACTATCACAATTCAAAGTGAATGGAGATTGGAGGAGCTGGGTAAGAACCTGTTTGTACCACACTACGTGTATCACCCAACATTTCAGTGTTTTGTGTTTCTGTCTGCAGTACAACAGTTTTCATTAGCCAACAATAAAAACACTCACATCAAGCTTTAATTGCATCGAGTAATCTCAACACCACAGCCCACAGAGAGTGAAGCAAGCTCGGTGGTAAGTCTTAAAGGATGTCAGTAAACATGTTGCCATGTCTTTGTTCAACTGCTTGATTCCTGAGTTTAATAGACATGTGTACTGCTCTACACATGGATATTAAACGACACTGTTGGTTCTGTTTGAGCGTAAAGAAACAAGTGTTAGAGTCATTTTACTGGCATCCTGTCACAGTCTGTGAACACGCGGTGGCTGTTCATAGCACCAGTGAAGCAGCCCATAATGTTTCAGTCCTTTTGGTTCTGATTGAGAAGAGAAAAGGCCCGCCAATTCACATCAAATATTGGGGTAAACTTTTGCTTTTGTTCTTCTTTTCACTGCTTTTTGTTTCTTAAAGTGAAACGGAAACACCTTCCACTCACAATGGACACACCCATCAGTTTACACCTTATCAAGTGATAATTTGCTTTTGCTCCTTTTGATTCATTTTCTCCACTGGATGCAGACCAAACTATTCCTCCTTCTTCCTGTCCTTCTTCTCTACTGCATGTCATTCCATTCCTGTTTCAGTATTTCATACTTCCTGTATGAAAGCATTAAATTGATATTTAATGTCATACATACACTGCTGTCAATCATTATCGAACTCCCTCCTGATCTCTTGTATTTATGTGTGTATTTATCTCACACTAAATCTTCAAACTGAATTTCACATCAAACAAAGACAACCTGAGTAAACACAAAAAATACAGGTTTTAATTATATCAGCGAAAAGTCAGGGATGTTATGGTCCGCTGCAGATCCTAGGTGTTAACACGATAACTCTAAAACTCTTTCATGGATCTTTTTACAATATTATACCCACATAGACCTCAGTGTGAGGAAAAACCGGACTGATTTTAAGGAAAGTCAGTTGCAGATTTCTGAAACTAGGGGGAGTTTTATCTCCTAATGATTTTATACCGTCGGTTGGTTTTAGTCCAGATTTGGAGCATCTGAATCGTCTCGAGGAGATCTGTCCTGTCAGCATCGTCTTTTACTTTAATAGTTCATGTTTTACTCACTATGGGGAGTAAAAAAATACTGTTGGCATAACTATACATTACATTTAATTTGAGTTCAATAAGGGGGATTGTCTGTCAAACACAGGGTGTTGGGGCCTTTTCGGGGCAATACCCTCGCCGTTGGCGATGACAGCTTAGGCCTAGTTGTAATTGTATTTATTCAGTTGAAAATATTATATAATACCAAGCGGGCCTGAATGGACTAGACCCACCCAGACGTGATCACTACCAGCCCCGTTCAGTCACATCATCATCGCAAAAGAGAATCTTCAGTTGCAGGCAGTTGGCTCTTAGCTCTCACCAGTTGCAGACTATGCCAAAATCAAAAGTAAATCCAGAAGAGATGAAGGGTTACAGAACTTTTCCCACAGATCCACAGTGAGACACATTATCTACAAATAGAGAAGACTTTGAACATAATGAAGCTCCGCAGATGTTGCCAACATCCCAAACTTTGTCAAAGAGCTCATGGAAAGCTCATTCAGGAAGTATTTAAAGATCTAGAGAAAACATCAAATGAACCGCAAGCCCCTCTCACCTCAATAATGGTCAGAGTTCTGTTGTGTTCTGTTCAGAAGAAACTGTCCAAAAGTTGTTTACATTGGAGAATGAGGAGGCAATAGCTGCTGCTCCTTCACCAGAATATTATGGCCCATCTGAAACAATCCAAAGTACCCACTCCACAAAAAAAAGAAATCTCGTCTTTGGCATGGAGGTGACAGAGTAATATTGTGGCGATGCTTCAGGGCCAAGATGACTAACCATAATTTAATTCTACTTTCTACCACAAAATTGTGAAGGAGAATGTCAGGTCTCTCAGTCTGTGAGTTGAAGCTCAAGAACAACTGGTTCAGCAAGACAATGAGTCAAAGCAGAAGTGTAAGACCAGACAACCTCTGGGTGACTCAGCGAAGGAATAAACTTAAATATCTTGACTCGCGAGTCAAAGTCTGGAACTGAGCTGGATTGAGATGATTTGGTTGGAGCTGAAAAGATCCGTTCCTGCTCACAAGCCCTGTAACGTGGCGGCACTAAAGCAGTTCTAAAAAAAGAAAAGTGGGCCAAAATTCCACCAAAGCAACGTCGAAGACTGATCTCCAATTATCAGAAGGGTTTGGTTGCAGTTATTGCTACCAGAGGTGGAACAACTAGCAACTAAGTTTTAAGAGACAAACGATTTTTCTCTCCGGTGATTTAGGTTTTGGATACCTTTTCGCATATTGGATAAAATTATCATTTGTATTTTGTGGCGACTCAGGTTGCCTTTACTAAATGTTAAATATTGTTTGACAGTGTAGCGTGAGATACACACAATGATAACAGAAACCAGGAGGGGCTCCAGTACTTTTTCACAGCACTGTATTTGTTGGATGAAGAGCAGTCATGAGTATAATTAGCTCCTTCAGACTGCTCTGCACCGATTTTCAGTGAGTCTGTAATTAGGTCTAGACGTCACACCCCAAACCTGCCAGGCAAGATCAATCAAAAGTGTTATTAATTAAAAGAAGTTCCACCCTGGCCCGATGGTTAAACTGTGATTTTAGGCTTCCGAACAGCTTCCATACTCCGCCCATCCTGCAGCAGCATGTGGGTAAAGTAAACACCGAGTCCACATAGTCCTGTATCGGCACAACAACCTGGTACCCCCCCTCCACACTGCTCCTACACAGACGCCAGTGACCAGGACTGGGGGTGGAGCCTTGCAAAAAGACTATTTCATGTGCTAATAATGAATTTGGGATTGCATTTCTTATTACTCTGCACCAGTGTAAGTAAGAAAAAATGGCTTCCTCGTTAATCACAAGCATCCGCCCAGGACAAACACCCAGGCAGCAGTACATTGCTGTACCATCAGTGGGTTTGGGTCGGGCATTTTGGTCGTTGAATTAGTCTGCGGTATGGATTCCTGCCAGAATATAAGATGCATCTTTATGTTGCTTTTTAAGGCTCTGAGCTCTTTGTGGCTTTATGCATGTTTTTAGAAACAAGCTAAGTGCTTTTAAGATAAAATATTAAATACACAAGCTGGTACATTTACATCTGAGCTATAGTATGTGCTTATTGGCAAAGAGTAACTCATTTGACTTTCTTACTTTTCCCGACAACTGTAACCGGACAAACAACTCTTGTTCCAAATCCTGAGAGGATCAGGACTCTTTGACTTCAAGAACTTTAATTCCCCTTCACATCCTCTCTCCTGTGTCCCTGTTCTCCTCTGCTGCCATTTCTATGGGTGTATGTCATGCATCAAGTCAGTGACTCATTTGCCTCTCTCTCTCTGTCTCTCTCTCTCTCTCTCTCTCTCTCTCGTTCTGTGTGGTTCTTCAAAATCCCCTCTCACTTGTCTTTTATATTCTTAATACTTTGCTTTTGCCATTGCTTTCACACGCACACATCCAAACCATTTCTTTGTATCTGTCGTTTTGGATCTTTTCCACACAATTCAATCCCGCCTTCCCCGTTCTTTGATTCCCACCTGTCATCTGCTGTCTCACCTCTTCAACATGTGGTTTTTCCTTTTCTACACATCACTTTATCTGCCTTGATTGGACATCCTTACAACTCCTCATATTCCTCCCATCATTCATTGAACGGTCTCTCTCCTACGACCATCTCTCCCCGCTCCCACTCCTCTTTTCCCTCCCCTCTCTCTCTATCTCGCTAGGAGGACCAGCATTCCTCCCTGGGTTCAGCAGACCCCGGTGTGAAAAGTGAAGGTGGAGAGGGAGGAGGAAGAGAAGGAGATGCGGTAACCAACCATCAAGTCCTCAAAGTCTCTCCCTCTGGAATTCCCATTGACAGCTTGCCCCACAATGGAATCCTCCTCCCAAACTGTAGACCCTCCCTCTCTACCCACTCCTCGCCAACATCCTAGTCAGAATGGAGAGCTCCGTGGCAAGAACACATCCTCCCTTTTGAGAGTCTCCCAAACATCTGGACCCACGTCCACAGCGACTACAGGCATAGCGGAAGAAGGGGGAGTAGGTCGAACACGACCCTGAACCAAATCAGAGAGAGATGACCCAAATGAAAATCGCTGTCACCATCTTTGAATTCACCGTAGATATATTCTAATTCCCCCGGCAAGAGAGAGAAGAAAAAAAGTGCGGGAGATGAGTGGTAATCAGTTCAGCTACTGCACAGTGTAGAACATACGAACACGCAACACAAAGGGCTCTTCAACGGACACTTGCTGCTCATATGTGCGGAGCATCATCTAGAATCAGTCTTGCAGGACAAGATAATGATAACTTACTGTTCCGATCAGTTCAACAAATCATTTGACAAGCAGAGCGATGTGTAAGGAATAAGCGCTACTAGAGAATGTCTTGCCACTCAAAGACTTCGTAGAATCCGTTAGCAAAGCGCTATCTGAGGGTAACCCTTCCATGGATGTGGGTGCATTAAATATCCGGAACTTGCCAGGCTGCTATGTGTTTCAGTCGAGATGTGGTGACGTAGTCTGGCTTTCTTAGTGCCTTTGAGTGTTTCTCAACAGGGTTTTCCAGCAGAGGTGTGACACAGACGTAACCGACGGTGATCCGTGTTTAGCTTTACGTGCCAGAGAAAAACCGTCTGTTGGCTGGAAATTCAAACACGAGATCAAGTGTCAGAGAGGTTTTGGTGACGCAGGACATTTGTGGGAACCTTTCTTTTTCAACCCAAGGGACTTGTTGTTTTTTGGACTGAGCTCGTGCAATTTTTCTCTTCTCAATCTCAACCGATATGTGATAACAAAAAAACTGGTGCTAAACAGAAACAAATGGTGCCATTTTCCAAGTCTGTGTCTGCCATAGTACTGCCTCTGTCAAGAGTCACCCACTGTCTCTCTCTCTCTCTCCGACTCTCTCTCTCTCTCCGACTCTCTCTCTCTCTCTCTCTCTCTCTCTCTCTCTCTCCTGCGATCTCTCTCTCTCTGACTCTCTCTCTCTCTCTCTCTCTCTCTCTCCTGCGATCTCTCTCTGACCGAACTTTTTCTTCCACCAGTATGTTTCATATTTGTCTTTCCTCTCTGTGCATCCTGTTGTTGTTGTTCTTATGTCTAATGGGGTTTCCATTTCTGTGTTTTAGAAGCAACCTCCTCCAATCTCTGCTTTTATTTACAGTTAATAAAAGCAGCTCACCTGCTCAAAATTGATGGATCCAGATGATAGCCAAAAATCCTATTTTCAGTTTCTTCCAGAAAGTAGAATTTTCAGCCTTGAATGAAATGATGAACAGGGAAGTTTCTTAACATTTATTTTCTATTTTAATCAGCACGTGTTGCCCACACATACATAAGTCAGAGATAAGTGGTGAAATTTATCAATACTTTTCATTAACAAAACCTTTTTCATCAGTTTTCTTTATTAGAATTCCCTCCAATTAAAGGTATACCTCTATATATTATTGCCAATGAAACATAAGCGACTGTCTGCTTTGAGGCACTTTTGCCTCATTTTACGACAGAACATTTGCCAAAGTGTCATAATAACAAGGATCATCTGCCTATATGTGTGTTTTAAAGACTATTTCAACCCATTTTGTTTTGCCTGCAATTAAGTGCCTGGGAAAAAATATATTTGGCCACCTTGGCTTATTATTGACGCACATTTTAAAGCAAACTTGCCCCACTCATACTTTAAATTAGCAATGACAAAAGTATTTGTTTTAGATTCTTTTCGTCTCAGCGTAAAAGAGTGTGCCATTGAGTTTTATAACAGCATTAAAACTAAAAACCTATTGAATGATGTATTTTTTTTATACATATATATATATATATATATTTTTGATGCATTCTTTTCTGTTTTTTCATGATTCAAACTCAGATTCTCTAAAATGTTTGTAACGTGTGTCTGCGTTCCTTCATTCTGTCTACAAAGTGTTTGTTGTATGGTTTATCTGGATGTGAATTTGTTTTTGTCTCTGTAGCTTCACGCACTGGTGTCGCTCCGCAACAACTCAGCTTGTTTAAAACGTCGAGGTTGAACCAAGACGAGTTGAAGGATTTCACATCAGCTTTGTGTCGGCCGTTTTTCTCCTCAGAGAGAACCAATCACTTATTTTGCAGAATCAGAGTCCACAAGGCCTGTGCTAGTCCTCTGTAGGCCGGTGCTAGTGTCTCCGCTCACACTCTGAGTGAATGTCTCACCACAACAACCAAATGCTATCGATGCTAGCAGACTCACACAGGGAGAGATTGTCTTCTATTTGTACAGCTTGTAGGGCTACTTTTTTTTCCTTGTGAAATTACTTGTGTGTGAAGAATGTTGGATGGAAAGCGGTCGAGGCTTGAATTATCAGTGTCTTTCCAGAGATGTGAGATGATCCGTGATTGAGAAATTAACATTGCTGTGAAAATACCTCAGTGACTCAGGTAAACAAGCAGTTGCCTCAGAGCTGAATGCAAAAAAAAAAAAAAAAAAAAAAAACTGCGGCAAAGAGATGAGTCCAGCTTTGGAAAGACTGCCACCATGCAGATACTCGCTATGCTTCAATAGCACCTGATCAAGCACCCTCCCCCGTTTCTTCTCTCTCTGTCTCCCTTTTTTCTCCCCCTAGCCACTCTCAAAGCTTCATGGAGGACAATGTGGAACCTAATTGGTTGATGCACCATCGGCAGTCCGCTGGTTGGCATGGCCAAATGTCCAGAGCCCTTTCTCGTGACGCGATTGGCTGACAAAGGGAGAATTTGGGGCATTGGTCCCTTTCTCTTTGCTCAGAGGATGGTGCAGAGACCCAGCGGACCATGTAAGGAAATGCTGGGGTGTTTTTTTTTTTTGGTTTTGTTTGAATTAACTTGGGCCCTCTCTCTCTGATTTGATAACAGGACTTTTTGACGCCTTTACCTTGGATCTACGTTTTATTTTTTTAAAAGGTAGGCTGGACACATATTGGCATTTTTTTGGTGTTTTCTTTTTAACCTGCCGAGCATGCAAAGAACAGCTATGCAGTCTGATCAATCAGCAGAACAGAGGAACACAAAGGCCAAGGAAGGCGTGACGCTGGATATGAGAGACAGCAGAGGCGTTTTAACGGCTAAGATGTATTTCAACGGTGCTTGACTTTTCTTAAACTTCTAGTCAAAGCTGATGTACCTTCAAACATTATTTTTTTCTCCCTGTCTCCCCGTCTCTCTTGTAGTATTTTCAAATTACCATTCGATTCATCTATTTACTCTTGATCTATAAGCTTCATTATTATTTGACCATTTAGATTCTACTAGTACTTGACACTTTCTCCATTCCTAGTTTTAGCTCTTCCGAAACCACACTTTGATTTTTAAAAGGGAACAAAATATGCACAGCCTAACTCCACACGTGAAAGTGCTTCAGAAGAAAGTCATAATATTAAAACGGACAATATGTTATTATTTATATTTCTACCAGACTGACTGCTTATTCTTACAATCATATCAACAAATAAAAAATAAAAAAACCGCTCATCATAAATCTTCCGGAGCAGATATTTATTTCTTGATATAGAAAGATGCTTCTGTCTAATGGGAGTTCATAGATAAGCCCTTTTATATGGACCAACTTTTCTTACTGAGACAATCTTGCGGAGAGGATGGCGGCCCCTACGGACGATGAAAGGGACAAACTTGTGTTACACCTACTCTCCTCGCAGCAGTTTGCACGTTGCTGTGAGCTGCGCCTTCTTTCCTTCCCCTTAGTTTTAATCATCCGGGACGAAAACAAAAAAATGGATGGATGTTTCTTTCCCAAACAATCGCCATGGAGCTCTCCATTTACGGACGATGTGACCGTCCTCGGACAACGATGTTCTTGCAGTTGTTGTTTTGTACTCCACTTCCACCACGAGTCGAGTTTTTAACCCCAGCAGAGGATGAACTCTTGGTTTTCAGTGTGGCCACAAAACTCCCCGTTTATTTCTCTGGACGGACGCCACTGACACCAGTCTGAGTTGAAATCCCTGCCATTTCCACTTTGGACTGAAACTGAGAGAGAGATATGTTAGAGGTCCTGCTGAAACGAGTGAATGTGTTTGTACATAAAGTGTGTGTACTGGCTAAATCTCTGTGTATATACTGGATAAATGTGTATATATGGTATGTCTATGTGTATATACAGTTTGTTTGTAAATGCAGAGTGTACAGTTATTTTTTTTCCTCTGATGTCTCTCTCTCCTTCCACCAATAGTTCTTCTCAAGTTACCAATACTGAGGCATGGAAAGGTTTTTAAATGTACCGAGCTGTCGGGGGCACTTCCTGTGCAGACTTAGACCTTACATCTGCGAGGTCTGTCAACTCTAGCTGCAAAAACCTCGAAGCGCTCACACATAGATAATAACTCACATAATCTCAAGCTTGCACTCATTTTCTTGACCAACTAAAGAGCTTTTCTAAGTAGATCTGGGTGACCAAGCAATGTTTGTACATATATAGAGTATAAGACTCTTCCTTTTCTTTTTTTTTCCAGAAGCCTCCATCTTCATTTCTTTGAATATTTTCGACCTGTTTTTGAGTTCTTGCGTATCTTAACTATCACTTTAGGTTATGGTATATGTTTGCAATGGTTGTCATTCAGAGTTATATATTTATTCTGACAACCCTTATATATTTCTTGGAATTTTGTTCCCCAAATTCTGCCTCTCATTGAGCTTTTTCGAACCGTTTCCTAGGATTCGGTTAGACTGGCAAACCCTTCTGTCATCGCCTGACATCGCTTGTTTTTGTATAGGTCCTTACTAAATCAGTGTGCCTCCCCTCTTATACTCTTAGGAACTTAAGATCCATTAACCCCGCTGGTCACTCACCTTCATCCCCCTTGACAAGCCATAGCCCCCCCCCCCCCAAAAAAAACAAAAAACTCCTCTATCGTTGTTTTGACTGGACAGACATTTGGGGATTTTGTGTATATTAATGGAAGAGTGGTGTTGACGAGTGTATTGCAGTTGTATATGGATTTGTTATGAATGTGGATAGTTGAATTATTATTGTAATAATGATAATAATTATTGAAACTTCTGTTGATGAATTCCTTTTATGCAGTTATTGAAGATGCCATTGTTCCTTTTTTTTGGTTTGTTTTTTTCTTTTTTGGAATACACCGGAATTTATATTTTTCGGGTGGGCGAGTCTGGAGATAGAAATACGTAAATTAATTAATAAATAAACAATTAATTAAATTCTTAACCAACTGTGATGGTGTGTCTTATTTTCATTTTTGATGCGCTAACTTCTTTGAACTTCTCATACTGACCGACCATTTCTGACGAAAGGAAGAATCTGGTGGTGTAACTCACTGAAGGGTAAGTATGGTCATATTTATATCAAAAACTATTAAAACACATCAATTTTGTTCTGGATGATGCGTTCCTTCATTAACACCAGTATTGTAAGAAGTTCCAAAAGTCAACTGAAATACAAAGACGTTGTGCTAAAGTATTAATTTAGTGAAATTAAAAGTCACCCATATGAATAACCTTTGAACAAAATGTTTGCTTTTATATGTAGTTAGGAATAAAAAGCTGTATTCTTGCTATAAATGTAAGGTGCTTAATTAATCCTTTGATGTCCTCACCAATAAAAAAAAACTATGGAAAAAATATTAATTTCCATATTTTATTTCTTTGGGGTCTTTATTAATTTAATATCTTAGACACTTTACCGTAAAAGGATAAATTGTTTGTTCGAGCATGTTTTTAAACAGTAAAAAAACTGTTCATGTAAAGATTGTATAATGATGAAATCTTGCGCTTCATGGAAAAAAAGTTCTAATTAGATAAGCTCAATCTTTTGGTTGGTTGGTTTTTAGAAAACTATTTGACCTCTTTAAGACATTTGTGTTTTATTCAAGTTACTCAATTCTGTTTTGTCAGTCCTCCCATGCTTAATTATGCCGAAAAAAAAGTCTATTTCCTTCTTAATCCTATTCATCAAATAGGAATTTCCTAATAGCAAAGGTGTAATGCCTCCTCCTTGGCAGACACTTTGACCTATGGGGTCTCCCAGGGCTCATGACCTTCTCAACAATTCACCAGATGTCCTTCTAAGGAAACCCAGAACACCCAAAAAGAGCTGCAGTTCTGGGGATGCTCTGACCCAGTCAACAAGCCATGACAGTTTCAGTCTTCTCAAAGTTTCTCAGATCCTTATGCTCACCCATTGATGCTTCCTACATATCATTTTTGAGGACTAAATATTCCCTTCCTGCTTATATAGCTCACCCACTGCAACTGTAACGGGACGATGTTATTCTGATTCTGATTTCCTTAGGTTTTAATGTTATGGCTGATTGATTTATTTGAGATAATCACTGACTTTGATCTCAGTGCTGGACTCTTTTAAATTTTCTCTCAAGATCTCTGATCTCCCTATTCTTTTCATGGGCTTGGCTCCCCAGCACAGCACAGAAGGAGGTCCACTCATGCCACTGGATAGAACCAGGCGCTGAAGGATTTCCAGGAGTCTGGTGTGATTCCTGACTAACTTTCCCGTGCATGTCACCCGACTAGATGTCTATGCACTGTGCCTGAATCACGCACCGCACGTGGGTATGATGTATCTTGAGGCGCTTTGCTACGGAAGAGACCCACGACGAGATCAAGTCAAAAAACAAATTTGTGCATAAAATATCAGGAAATCGAGACAAAAGTGATTACCCAGAACCTTAAGTGACATTTTTATGACCCTTGTCTTTCTTTCCTTATTTGAAATAGTCCATAGCCTCAAAGTTTTTAATTTGGAGGCAAAATAAAATCGGAAAATTTCAGAAGCAGTTAAATTGAAAAAATGTCGGTTAGATTTCACGTAAGAGTCTAATTTGAATGTTGTATTGAATGTTCTCTGAGTGCTATTCCTCTAGTTCCAATGTTTGTAATAGTTGATGGATTTTGGGATTAGAACTCTTATTTCCTGTCTGGACTTCAAGTTAGATCAGAGGTTTGATTTTACAGCTTGCGGCAGCATCACAGCGGTTCTTCCTCTTCTAGGTCATCCAGATGTTTCTGTGTCTCAGGATTCTCCTCTCGGTGAACACAGCAGATCATCGGCTCACACTCTCCTGCCGAGGAGGTGCTGAGTGTGAGGATGGCAGGCAGGATCTGGGAATTGGGGACTCGACTCGATATAGTAAGCCTGTAATTATCCTCATCATCCTACACTTAATCGTCTGTAGTTCCTTTGTGGGTTAGCAGCCTCTGGGTTTGGACAGAGCGAGAGAAGATGAGCACAATAGAGGAGCAATAGGAGGTTCATGCTGTGTAAAGAAAGGAAAGGGAGCTGAGGGAGTCTCCTTGACCTGCCCCAGACCTGAGCATCAAATACATCCGCCTAATTATTATTCTGCTCAGTTGAACTCTGTGGAATAATTAATGCCACAATGAAATGAGAGATGAGGTTTTCGTTTTTCTTGTTAAACAATGAGCTGTTTGCCCAGTTTGAATAAAATGACATCACTTTTACTTCCGGGAAAATATTATTACATGCTCGAGACAATTCCAGCCACCAGCATAAGAATCAAACCACCTTTATGTGCCCTTACTACCTTGTCTTCCATCTCCTCAATCAGACAGTGCTGCACCAAAATGCTTTTTCTCACTCTTAGTTAATACATATAAATACATGAATTTGATCAAAATTTGAGGAACCAAAAAGGAAAAGGTGTTTTTGTTTTGTACATATTCATTTTATCACATGCTAATTGAAAAATTGATTTGAATTTCTCCCATTTGTCAACACCATAATTTTATTCCATCATTGTTGTCTAAATTGGTTTCCATATATTTCCATGCCCATTCTTTTTCTGTGTACTGTTCTTACTTGAGTAAGTTTATAATAAAAAAAAAAGGGACACAATTGTCATGAACCAAAATGTCAAATCAGCTGTTAAAAAAACAACTCTTGTGCCTCCTGAATAGCAAAATAAACACTATTAATAAAAGACCTATAGAGGAAAAGTCAGCACCTCTAAAGTTTTTGTATTGGTCCAGAAACTTTTACTTTAACTCCAGTTTCTGTGGTGTTAGAATTGCACTTTTGAAAGTGATAAACTCTTTACACGGAAACAGAGCTGCTGTAACTTACCACTAGTTTATACAGATAAGTGTTATATATTTACACGACACTCATGACAAACGTTAACACCATCAGGGGAAAACCATGTAAGCTTTCATACTTCAATCTTGACGAGTTCAGTTGTATTTTAATACATTATACATTTCATAATATCAAATTAAGATAATTTTATTAAAGATCAAATAAATCAAGAGAACTCTATTGGGTTCATTTCTATGGTATCTTGACCATCTTGCCTTTCTATAAGAACAGGGCACTTTTCAACTTACAACCTATTACTTAAGTAATATGTAAAGTTGTGGGGAGATTCATCACTCAGAGAACAGTGGTTATAGCATTAGTTACATTCTGTTAGCTGGCTGATCGTTGTGATTCTTAGATCTAGTTCTTAACTCCCTCTCTCGGGCTGACTCCTTAACTTAACACACTTTTTTTGTGTGTGTGTGTGTGTTTGTGTGAAGGTTGATTACATCTCAGCAGAGCTGGATGAATTCTGATGAAATCAACTCTCGACATTGAACTCCACCTCTGAACACCATTTGAACCTGAGTGTTAAAATGACACTTTTGGGAGTGAAAATACATTCAGAAATGTTAAACACTGAATTGCCAAAAATGCTGTTTTTGTCATTCTATCATTCAATCATAAACTATCAATAATATAGAACTGATTTTAGCGCCCTACAGCACAGTATTATGTGCAACGACTCTGCCTGGTGCAATATGATGGTTTGTGTGGTACTGTTCCATAGTGCAACATTTGGCCATGTTGTTCTTACCTGTGCAATAGGTGTTTTTTTATTTAATCTTTTTTGATCTATCGTTAACACAGGGAACACTCAGCCCCTGAAAGATTTCTCTGAGGGGACAAAAGGTATCATGTATCATATTATAGGGCCGTAAAGTTATCTATGATCTATATAGACCTCTGTTGGGAACCAGGGGGAAGTACAACAAGAGAGTGTCTTAAATCACATGAGGTGACATCTTTTCAAATAATAAGTAAGAGTAATTGTCAGAAACAGTTTTAATCAACACTACATATTAAGCGAAAACGTCAAAAAAGGCATGAAATCAGCTTAAGTAAGTATTCAGATCCTTTACTTAAGTAAAAGCACTTAAACCACCCTGTGGAAATGCGCCACTATAAGTAATAGCATTATATTTAAGTAGTAGCAAAAGTAAGTAGGAGCAGAAAATCATCTCAAAAGGAAAAGTGATAATTGTGCATTACAATCGTCCCTCTCATTATTTTACTATATAGGATGTTTCTGTAATAACTTGTAGGCCTATGTTGCTATCTACTGCTATAGATGTTTAAAGATGAAGTTGAGGAACAAGTCACACATCAAGTGGAAACAAACTAAGCAGCACTCGCGTCTTTGTCCTTGATGATGCTGCACAAACATATTTTATCAGGGAATTATAATCACCGTGGGATCATAATATACATGTTTACAATTGACCAAAAATCAAGCCCTTCAAAAAATGATTTCTTCCACGCAGACTATATTATTCTCTCACAAACAGGATGTCCAGAATTGTCAGAGTAAATGTATTTTAGCAATTTTGGTCGGTTATTTGCTTCAGATTTCTCATTTGAAAGGCCAGGAAATGTTTCCATTACATTTTCTCAAATGGGGGATCAGTACGCTACCTGGCGACCCCGCGTCTGGTTAGGCGGGCATGTCATGTAGTCTCGCGATATTCCGATGGACACTGCCTGAGTACCTTTCCAATGACGTTGAACAAAGGGCGGAAGTGAGTCAAATTCGGACGCAGCCATAATGGTGGCTAACAATCCAGAAACGAAACTGTGCAGATATGGAGTAGAGCACGAGCTATATTTAATCAAATGGTACAAGAGACAATTATCATTGTCAAGATTATTCCTAAATTGTCTTTAAGTATGAAAGGAAATGTTCCCTCCCTATAATTTATAAAAATCACAAAGAATGGTTTCAGCTGCTACGCCTGTACAGCTATAGCCCATAGTTTCAGCCTAACTTCCAGGGAGCTGCCCCTCTTTATAACAGTAGAAAATAATTCATCTTGCTAGTCAGGAACAGTATGCTTATGGGGATATATAGCGCATAGTTTAGGATATAACATGTATTATATAAACAAACATGCTTCTATGACTGTACTGACATCAGCCAATCTCTTTATAGAGTGGTGAGCAGCAGCAGCAGTCGCAGCCAGGATCATACTCAACAAGCTTATCAAGAAGGCCAGCTCAAACTGGGTCACCGATTTGAACTTGTACCTCTACAAGTTCAAATCCTGTGTTTGACAGGAGAATGGTAGCTAAGCGGCCATCTCTATTAGGCAACATGTATAAACCCCATGGCCTGATTACACTGAGCAGCTTCTTCAGTGACAGACTGCTGCTCCTGTGGCGTGTGAGTTAGAAATACCAGAGTTCCTTCCTTCCTGATGCTGTTTGTCTCTTTAGACTATTCCCATCAATACATAAAAGATTATCCGAGCTTAAGCTGTGTCTGGCACGTTTTTAAAGACATTACACAGCAATCGCTGTCATAGAAACGAGTTTGGACTACATTTCCGATTATTTCTGTGGATACATTCGTTGTCCATGACCAGCTGAACACATACCTGAACACATACTGGTTGGAGGCTATCAAACTCTAAAATCCAACATATTCTGATGTAAACATTATTTGGCTAATAACCATGATGTTGTAACATGTGATGTTGGCTCAGTCGCTTCGCCGATCGCTCTTTTTTATTCTCATATGGATCTGTACGGATCAGTATCACTGATTAAACCTAAATTCTTGTGAAATCTAGCTCTACATTGTTTGGTTCTAGTTTTTTAAATTGCAAAACAAATGACACGGATACCTGAAAAAACACAAAACAAAAGCAATTACGTTACCTCGTAATATGTATAACATAAAAAACAAAAAACTTTACAAATGGGAATAGACCAATAAATACAAATTCACACAATAAAAGCGCAGTAAACAGTATTCAAGAGTCACTTAAAAACTAACAACACCAGTCGTGTGAACCCCGATTACATAGATTACGACGGACACAAATGCTTTCAGTTATTAACAATTGTTTCTTAGGGGAAGCACCTGTTTATGTGCTTCTGTCCACTGTAATGGCAGCCAAATCGAGGATCGCGAGGAATCATGGGATAATCGTGAGGAATCATGGGAAAACATGACGTCAGGGAAAGGTGTAAAAGGGAAATAATGGCCTCCTTCGTAGCAATGGCTGGAACAGGGAACACCATAAGAAGCATAGAGGAGCCTTTTAGCTGACCGGGAATAGCTGAATTTACTGGGCACCCCCTCATACCCGATTTTCTGAGCGGATGGGTAGAGGGGGTCTTGCCAAAGGACACAAGAAACGAAAGAAATCAGGATTAAAAGGAAGCAGAGCTAGCAGTAGCCTGGTAGCTAGCGCCAGTTGGCTATCAACACGGTTGTGACTGCCGGGGAGCAAAACCGTAGGAGCCCCGACAACTCTGTGTCGGGAGGGCTGAAGGAAACGGCAACTAAACGCTTGACCGCGTGAACTTACGGCTGTTAATATCTCGTTACTATGAGTGGACCCGGGCAAGACAGCGAGCCAGAGGCCAAGCGGCTTTACAGGTTATTTGGTGTGGCTGTTTTGCGTAACTGAGCTAATTGGAGGCTTCGGGCTAACTAAGCCCGAGCCAATCAATGTTTGCTAATGACAGACAGTGTCCACCTATTCTACCGTACATTTATTTTTCTAGATATATCCTTCAGTGTCGTGTGTTTTTCATCAGGTTACTATAACCGGGTAGCCACGATGCTTTTAGTTGCTGTTGGTGTAGCCTGCGAATCAGTATAGCCCCATGTGTCATTAACACTAGTTAGAGAGAAATGGAATTGAAAGGACGGTGGTTGTTTACATGGCGAACTGGTATTTGATACCTGATATCTCTAATCGACAATTAACTATGCCTTTGTATTGATCAACGTCTCACAGGGCCGTGGTGGAATCCGTGCACAAGCTGGATGTCATTATAGGTAGCAAAGCATCCTACAGAGAGGTCTTCAAGCCGGAGAACATCAGTCTTCGCAACAAGTATGTCCAGCTGTGTTTGTTTGTTTGTGAGTGAGAGAGGAAAAACGAGGCTTAGGCTGCACGCAATCATCATCTGCTTAGTTTTTGTATTTTGAATTCTCATGGTTTTGATTCAAACCAATTGCTTCATTCAGCTAACCAATCTCTTCAAGCTATGGTATTCTATCTTGTTAGCAAGTAATATTGAAATTAAGCTGCAGTTAACATAACCGATTAGCCATAACATTATAACCACTGAGGGGTGATATCAGAATAGCATTGATTATCCTTGTACCATGGCATCGGTCAGTGGGCAGTTAATAAACAGTTTACCCTCATAGTTGATATGTTAAAAGCAGGAAAAATGGTCCACCGCAATGATTTTAGCAAATTTGACAAATGCCAAATTGTGATGGTTAGAAAACGGTGTTAGATCATCTCTAGAAGTGTGATGTGATATATCAAAAGGACAACAGTAGGCAGTCATAAGGTAGGTTTACATGGGACACTTTTTACCTTTCCGAATTGAACCTTTCCGAATTGCAATGCCACTCGCCTATTTACATGACCTCTGATCTTTTCCGACCCAGTGTTTACATGCATCAGCTCACCTAATCGGAAACGCTCTCACACATGTGCAGACGATCCAAATTACGTTCATAAGGTGGCGATAATGCTTCGGGGAGCTCGGAAAGGGATGTTTACATGCAGCATTTTCTTTACGATTAGACGTCTTTTCCGAATCTAATCGGTATTACGCTGTCCATGTTAACCTACCTATAGTGGCCTTAGGCTCAGTAATTCATGTGGGAAGCATAGGCAAGCTTGTTATGTCAGATCCCACAGAAGAGCTGCTGTAGCACAAATTGCTGAAAAAGTTAATATTGTTTCTGATAGAAGTGCACAGTGCACGTCAACAACAGAGGACCTAAAAAGTATGAGGCAGGATGTTTTAATGTTACGGTAAGTCAATACTTATCCTATTCTACCAACGTCACTACTCTTTCTTTCAAGAGCCTCATTTGATTATGTATGTCTGAAATTGCACTCTGTGACATCCTGTGCACAGGATTGCAATTATTCTGTTCATACTGGATACAATGATTCAAGATGCCTTCAAGAAGATGTTGGAAGTAAATGTTTGAGACTTAAACCTCTTAGTGTTTTTTTGATTAGTCAGAATGTTGGTTGGCTACCACTAGGCCCGTCACAATCTGATGACAATTACTTGAGCTAACACCAATTATTTTTGTTTAATTCGGTGAATAATTTCCAATCATCTGTATAGGAACAACTGGATGAAATGTATATCATATTTCCCAATTGTTTTCCACTGTGTGACGTTGGGGCTTGTGAACATCATCTGGTATCTCTTATTCTACTGAGTAGAGAATTAAATTATGCTTTAAGGCCTCCAACTGTTTATTCCTTAATAAATAGATAACATTTTTCAATGAAAACATCATGGAGCATTTGGTTTGGACTGATGCAGGCACGTTGGCTTTAAGCTAAATTAGCCAGGTATTTTGGAGAGTGCGATTTGTAGAAGGATAGCAAGTAGGGGGGATTGGCTGTCATTGAAGCTTTAGACAAGAGTCTAAATATAAAATGACAGCACTAGGATTAGACGGATCTTAAAATGATTGAATGGTAGAAGAAGACAGTCAAGTCATTAATTGCAATTGTTAGCTAAAAGGTCATGACTGACAGTCATAACATGACAGTGATAACTTTTTTGAATAATTTTTATGCCCTCGTTTAAGAAGAAGAAGCCTTTATTTTTTCATGTATAGTCATGATTAATACTTTATACAGCGCTTTACATGGAACTCAAAGACGCTTTACAGAGTATAGTTTGAACGGAGAAGCGGGCGTACAAACGACCCAAGCATCCTCTCCAAATATGGTATGTTTTGAAAAACCTTTTTATACAAAAACGGCTTCCTCCTACTGTTTTTGGACGAAGCCTGAGTTCCCGGAGAGAACCCACGCAGATATGTGGGCTTTCTCCGGGAACTCCGGGTAGAACATGCAAACCCTGCACAGAAATACCTGTGGAGCTGGATTCAAACCCGCTACCTTCTTGCTGTGAGGCAGCAGCGTTAACCACCGTTCCACCATACAAGTAGTCGATGAAACATACCGTGAAATTGGTACTTTGTGGAGTTTTCCCTATGCACTTTCTATAATTAGCATATTTTATTTTTCATATTTTCCTGTTGGTTTGCTAACATTTACCAATGATAAAGGTTATCACATCAGGACAAATTGAGCTTTTCCAGTAGTGGAAGCCCCTTTCTCCTCCTAAACACATTTTTTTTAGTTAAAGAAAAGATACTGAACTTCTAGCTTAAGTCATTAACTGATTATGAAGATTTTATCTTTTTCTCATGTGAGAGCCCACTTGGGTCTGTGTAAACATGCCAGCGGGAGTCTAGGAATTGTTAATATGCATTTTTCTTTATATTCTGACATTTTAATGGCCAATTTATAAATCAGATTATCAACAAAATATTTGTCCGATCCATCGATAAAATCAAAATACTTGTTTGTTGCTTGTACAGTAAACTGTAATTATGATTTAACGAATATGCTGATCATATTCACTGAGTTTCATCATCAATCACTTGAGAAGGTCCGTTGCAGCACTTGGAAATAAGGGTCACTAGTGATGCTACACATATTTATTTTGATTTATTATATGAGAATCATCCGTTGACACTAATGTGGTACTTTATAATGTCGCGCCGCAGCGAAGGATTACATTCGTTCTTGATTAATCCGCCATTTATGTACTTGAATGAAACCCCCAGAATATAAAAACTCCCTCCATTCATGTTCATATCCCAAAAGGTGTTTCTGTTCTCTGTAGCTCCATGTGTTCATGTGACACTGGGTTGACTCATTGGTCCACTTGTCAAACCAGTGACGCAACTGCATCTGTTGTTCCTTCTGTGTCATTTCAGGCTGAGGGAGTTCTGTGTGAAGCTGATGTTTCTCCGGCCCGTGGACTACGGCCGCAAGGCTGAAGAGCTGCTTTGGAGGAAGGTTTACTATGAAGTCATCCAGGTTATCAAGACCAACAAGAAGGTATCAGGTCTTTCTTCCATGGGGGGGGGGGGAAATCCTCGTTGTATGCCAGTTTTCTCTTTTTGGCTGACTTGAAATGCTAGCAGTAACTAAAAGGTCAACTACTGTGACATTTTCCGATCTGTTGTAACTGTTTTTTAACGTATTTCATGGAGTACAAACTAATTGTGTGTAAATTTTGTGCTTTGGTGGTCTCGGCAGAAGTAAAACCCCCGTAAAATATCACTCTTACTTCTGAACTGAGCTTTTTCTTAGTGAGGGTTTTGGGATTACCCCTATATGTGGATATAAGTTCTAAATAGAGAATTGAATTATCTGATTGATGTATAAGTGACTCATTTGGGGATTGTTGAGCTCAAATATAACAAATTTGGAGACTCAACACCGAGTATTATAGGTGTCAGATTTTAAAAAGGAAGAGGCCATGGAACAAAGATTACGTATTCATTTTAATTCCATAATGCTTAGACTGTGCATTCTGAGTCCAACAATTTTAAAAGAATACTAGTGTCAAGTTCCCTCATAATATTACTTATCCAGTTCTGATCTTGCTTTTTCCTCACGATATTATGTCTTCACCACTTTCTGCAGCATTACATTTTTCCTTTTACTCAACATTTTAGAAATGTACATTAGGTAGTGTTCATATATCATACAAACGTTGTCCCAGTGATTTCTCTAATGTTTGGTTTGATTTCTTCTACTCTAGCATATCCACAGTCGCAGCGCTCTGGAGTGTGCCTACCGTACACACCTGATTGCCGGTGTGGGATTCTACCAGCACCTGCTTCTCTACATCCAGTCACATTACCAGCTGGAGCTGCAGGACTGTATTGACTGGACCCACGTCACAGACCCACTGATCGGTGAGAGGCATTCACACAACACGTTATCTCTTGCCAGAATAATGTGTAATACCTTGATTTCACCCCGTACAAAAGGTGTCACCTTCTGGTTGCAACAGGTGTTTGTTCTGTCCTCCACAGACTTTCATATCCCTTCTTCCTGTCTATAAGTGAATTTATTTGCCCACTCAGTTTTGATAAGTTCCAGAGGTTTTATTGATTTGGTCATTTTTTTCTTGTTTTTGTGCTTCTATTATGAGAAAGTAGGCTAAGTGGTTAAATGGTTTCTTTGTTTTGATGGGAAACACAATCCTGAGTCTGCACAGCAGTCTTTTATATATTTAAAAATGACTGGGTGTAAGATGCTTCAAGGATGCTTCTGAATAGTAAGCATTGTCTCTAACAACTGTGATCAACGGCGGTGGTGGTGGTGCTGCATGATGGCCTATAACAGTGGAATCAAGCACCTGTCTTGTCTTTTGGTTTTAACTCAGGGTTTTTTAGATATTTTACAATGTCGGATACAATTGATTCCACGATTGGGCAAATATAAAATGTCAAGCAGTCTTTAGGGGGAGTTTTTAAATCCAGAAGTCGTATTTGTGAAATCATCTTCAAGGTTTCGAAGAGAACATTGTAACCAGTAACCTTACAATATAATAAAGCTCTTAAAATCAAGTTCTGGTCATTACTTAATAATGGTTGGTTGATTAATGACCAACAAATGACATGATATTGTTTAGATTATAAAAAAATTCATTTTCTTATTGGTTCAGAGATAGTCATGTCAAGTCCAATGGACACATGATCCAATCCCATTCAGTCCATTAAAAGTGAAATGGAACTTGTGGATATTATAGTTTAAAAGCTTCACTGGAAGATTGGTCCTCATTGACACCAGTTCTTGTACTGTTGCGTTCCAGATGCCAACGTTTGTTATTCCTATCATTACATTTACGCAGAAGTCCACGATGTGATTTGTGTGTGTGTCCGATGTCAGTGTTCCACTATGCACAGCAGACAAATATTTGGAGAAGAGCCAATTGGGTCTATTGTCAGCTAAGCGAAATGGACAGGTGCAGGTTCACATAGGGTCGTCATACTGTGCAGCCTGTAGTCCTTTTTTTTTCTTTCTTTTTTTGCCACAGATAGGCTTGTCTTCCTCTCTTTGCTTTCGATTCGTTCACACACCACTCAGGCTTTGTGTACATACCGATGATGATCCTTTCTTAGCCTCATGGACTAAACACCAGGGGTAATGCTGTCTTCCAGCTCGAAGATTTAAAAAATATAAACAATTACTTTTTGGCCACCCAAAACTGCATCTCTTTTCGACATGAGGGATGTTGAAACAGTGCTTGAAATGATGTATTGGTACTGTCTGACATTCTGAGTCTTTTATGTCTATAAATCTTTACTTTGCCAGAATTTTACTTTTGTATCCGCTTAACTTCTGAAACGAAAAGAACAACTAAAGGCGTGTGGATCTGTTTTCTGCAGGCCGAAAGAAGCGAGTGGCAGCCACCCCCAAGGAGATGGAGTGGGCACAGATGGCCTGTCATCGCTGTCTGGTCTACCTCGGAGATCTAGGTAATAACATCATAATATAATCTGCAATTAATTCATTTCTCCACTCGGCTCAGTGGGAGACGAGGAGTCTGTCACTCAGTGTGGGAAATGTTGGCACAGCTATAGAGTATTGGCACAAGGCCATTATTTAGAAAGGTATTAGTATTTTAACTGAATTTGCATTATTAAATCAAAAAGTACAGAATGAATTGAGATTGTGGTAGCCCCATTCCAGGTTCTCTTCATGTTTATGCTGAAGGGTAAGATTTTGTTTGTGTTTGTATCTCAAACAAAATGTCATCAATAAAATGTTGGTTGACAGTTTTTTATCCCCCACTATACTTGTATTTATTATATTAGCAAAGGACGGGTTTGTTTCATTGTTTTTGACATTTCTCATTACTTTCCAACTGCTTTTAATATGTGCGTTCTCTGCAGCCCGCTACCAGAATGAGCTTGCTGGAGTGGAGGCCGAGCAGCTGGCAGAAAGGTTTTACCATCAAGCCTTGTCTGTAATGCCACATGTAGGTGAGTGACTGTGACCGACGACTTCACAATGAAGAACTTTTCTGTTAACATATTCAGGGGAGCCCGTAGAGTTAGCATTTTTCTGCTCTGAGACTGTCGGAGGTTACTGTGGAAATGTTTAATAAGATGTGATTCTCTCAGTAGCTGGAACTATAATGATTATCTGGCCCTCGTCCCTGAACCTATCATGGCAGGCTGGCATTAGCAACACCATTACCTGTCAATGACTAGTTGACCTAGAGCCACATAGTGGAGATATATATATCTACTACTTGTAAATTATTGTGAATCAGGACTCACCAGTTGAAGGCAGGCAGAACAATGACTCTCTCACTCATCACATTTAACCACAGTCACAGTTCATTAAACCTTTCAGTCTTTAAGGAGCTGACTAAAACTGTGGTGGATTAAAATAACTGCTGTCAATGTATGACTGCTGTAAATGAAGGGACAAAACCCTAAAACTTGGGTGTTGGGATGTGAAACCACAGATGCCTCAGACTGAAACTTTCATCACATCACTTCCTATGTGATAGGGCCAAAAATATATATGGAAACTCAACACAAAGGGTAAGCTAATGGCTATTTAGGGCATATGATCTGCACCTGCAGGAGAGGAGATGACTCTTTATACCAGCAGGTGGCAGTTGTCTGTTCGGTAGTCAAAAGGGGAAGGAGGAGCTGTCCACATAGAAACTGCTAAAACGAGACAGCAGTGCCTGTGAATTTCCACACTATTTTTGCTCACTACTTACATGGTTTCAGACGCTGTTCAGATTAGGTCTGCAACGAATAATCGGCGTAATCGATATTAATTGTTTATGAAATTAGTTGTCGACTGCTTTAATAGTTGATTAGTCGGTGACGTCATCGCACACTGGCTCTGACACCACACAATAAGAAGGAAGTAAACAGTAGTGCCATGGCAACAGCATCACCAAGGAAAA
The DNA here is from genome assembly GCA_009660295.1 of Lophius piscatorius. Lineage (NCBI taxonomy): Eukaryota > Metazoa > Chordata > Actinopteri > Lophiiformes > Lophiidae > Lophius > Lophius piscatorius. Next base: position 104,498 of record VRLP01000905.1, read on the forward strand.
CATCCAACGTGTGGGAGCATTCCTCCCTCGAAACGGCCCAAAAATGTTAAACTGCAAGACTTGCAAAGCTGACCTGTCTTCGCGTAGAAACACATCAGTAAGATTGAGCATCTGAAGCAGAGGCAGGTTGGCTCTGTAGACGATGAAGACTCGTCTCTGTAAGCTAGTTAACTAGCTAGCCGCCTCAGTGTTAAAGGGCAGGAACTAAATGCTTGTGTTTGGTTTAACGGTTAAGATCGTACACATTGCTCACGGAGACGTTTCACATTACTGCTGAAAGTGTGTTGCTGCCTGCGGAGAGCACACCTCTTATGTTGGATGTATCCAACTCGTAAACAATTTAGCCTAATGTAGTTGTTGGCTACTGAATGTAAATAGCAGACTGTTTTTTTGTCTACCCATCTTTTCCTAAATTTACATAGATGTTCGATTTGATTCCAGAGAAAGTGTGCTGTATTTTTTGGAAAGATGAATTCGTCTTCATTGTTTTTATTGTAAGTTTGCATTTGCCTCAAACAATATAAAGCTAGATTCAACAGTTGATAGCAAAATAAGAGCCATTTAATAATTGTGAATTTATTTTTATTTTCACTTAACCTTTATTTAACGAGGAGAAAAAATTTATCCGATTAATCCGTCCATTAATGAAACGATAAATCGCCTATCAAAATAGTCGTTAGTTGCAGCCCTGGTTCAGATCATTAGTTCAGTTCATCAGTTCATTCCAGAGGGCTATGTGGCTGTGAACATTTGTTTATTGGAATAACCAGGGGTTTATGACATTTGCGTCCTCTACAGCAAAGGTTCGCCTGCTTTCTTCACTTCCATTCATCTCCTCGTGCAGGAGAGGATTTTTATGTAGATACCGATTCAGGTCAAACTAAGAGGATAAATAGAGAGCAACAGGACTGAAACGCTTTAGTTCTCATGTAAGATGCTTCTTTAGTTCCAGCTGACTATTGGGGAGTTCTGGGTATTTAACCTCCTGTGAGATCTTAACGACTCTTAAGTCACACATGTTCAAACCAAAAACAAGTCCATTCTATTAAGCCCTATAGGATAAACAATCGGAGGGATTTCTCTCACTGACGGCAGCTCCCTAGCTTGTGTGTCAGGGTCCCTAAATGTGCCTACTGTAGAGCAGGGTGCTGGAGGTGCTGTGAGCCATTTCAAGTATAACATTTCTTTTCACCCCTAGTGGTTGGAGCTACAGTCCCTGACACCCAGTATCTACTCTCATTTCAAATTCTTCCAAGTTCAGCTTTCTGCTGAATCTATTGGTTGTCTACAGATCTTGTTTAGCAGTACTTAAACATTTGAAACATTTTTTTTTTTCATATTGATTAACAAAACTTGTTTGCCCTTTTCTGCACAGGAATGCCTTTTAACCAACTGGGAACACTGGCAGGGAGCAAATTCTACAACGTTGAAGCAACCTATTACTACCTACGCTGGTGAGGAGCATTCATATGCTATGAAGTGTGATTTAAATTATTGGACTAAAGCTTAATTTGGTAAGGGAGTTAACACACATTTCTCTGTGCTAGCATCCAATCAGACGCCCCCTTTGAGGGCGCATACGGCAACCTGAAGCGCCTCTTTGACAAAGCTGCCAAGATGTACCACCAAGTGAAGAAACAGGAAATGAAGAAGCTGTCTCCATCTCGACAAAGGTGAGGAGTAGGATTTGCAGTATTACAGAGGGTCTGCAAATGACACACACACACACACACACTGTCTGTCTGTCTGTCAGAAAAAGAAAAAAAAACTTACCAGAGTGGAAAAATCCATTGACATTTTGGGAGAAGTGTGCAGAAACAACTGTTGATCAGTCCATTGGTTCATAGTAAATTACTGCAGGCAAATGCTATGTGATATAATGTTTTTTACACCTGCGTGTCTGGCCAGTGTTCCATTTGTATCACAAACACAATCTAACCAGTGGTGGGTTAAAGCAGCATCTCTCTGCAGGTGAGATTTGATGATCCTTGTCGGGTCATTGCGTTTATTTAAGAAACCAAAGTATGGGATGTCTGCAATAAAAGATAAATATACACACAGATGAAAAATAAACAATGTGCCTTTGATGGGAGAATTATATTACTATAATGCCTTGTTTGCTTTTTAAGATTTATTGTGAGCTATGCTTGATTAGATTTTAAGATGAACAAATGTTCTTGGCACCTTAACTGAAACGTATATGAGGAATTCTTGATTGATGGTATTTTGTGGTCAGTTTGAACGATTATGCACCGATTTGTACCACATCATTTATTTATACTATGTTTACATGATTACACAAATTAATTTAATTTTAATAATGGTCCAATTTTGGCATCCCATAATGTATCAATTATAATCAAGTTATGTTAACATTTTAAATGCCTGCTCCAGCTATTCACCTGCTTGTGAAAAACGTCTGGATGCAGTCCAGACAAGAGTATCACTAATTTACACGGCAGGTAGCAGACAACACATTTTAACCACATTTTGGGAAATGTAAGAGTTTGATAGCTGGAATTGACGACTTAACAAAAAAGATATCATTTGTTTATTATTGCTCTGAAGAGGTGTTGATTAAGCAGATTTAAATTATTTTTGCTGCCTACAATCTTGATGCCGATCTAAGTTCATTAGTTTGCATTTCAAAATGCATATTTGTCTTACAGACATGAGAGGGCTAGCAGTCTTCCCAGCTATCTCCGCTAAGATAAAGCATAGTGCTGTGAAAAATTATTGGAATCCTTGGATTCCTTCCCTTTTTGTATTTAACAGTGTGTCAAGATTTACAAACAAAAATGTAACATTAAACAAAGACAACCTGAGTTAATGCAAAATAAAAGTTAAAAATGATCTTTATAAAAAGTTATGAAACATTACCTTTTCTTTATTTTTTGTTTGAAGATCCAACACACTTTAGGACTAGATTCACACAGAGGTAGATGAAACCAGGAAGGTGTTCGATCATTTTTCACAGCATTGGAAGTTTATTTCCCAAATTGTCCATCTATTCTTTTAAATGTTCCCTTTTTAGATATAAATATATATAAAAGCTTGGATAAAGTGCAGACAGTTTTATTTATAACCATCAGGTCTTAAATTATTCTCTCTACTTGATATGAAGACAATCTTCATAAAAATTAAAATGTTGTTTTCTGTAATCTATGATTTCCCTGATTTTCCAATGACTTTTTGTGCAGATCAAAAGACATTAAGCGTCTCCTGGTGAGCTTCATGTACCTTCAGAGCCTGTTGCAGCCCAAGAACAGGTGAGTGTGTGTGGTGCCGCAGGCGTCTGCTGCTTTGACTCATAAACATTTTATTGGAACGGGAGACTTGATGCAGTCTCTAAAGTCTGTTTAATGATCACCAGTTTAATCTATTTAAACTATCTGACCTTTCACCTGCATCAATAATGTCTGATCTTTGATTTTGAAAGTGTGAACAGAGTTGAATAATGTCCAGTTGAGACAACATGGTGCTGCCAGGCAAGGCTTGGATTTAACTGCCAACAAAGACATTAACTGTTAACTATAACATGTAAATAAGGCTAAAAGAAAAGCCTTCTCAGTGTCACTGCAGCGTGTTGCTGATGAAGCATTCATTTAATACCTTGTGCCTTTTATTGCATCTTCCACATTTATAACGTGGCTTCCCCTCCCTCTGCTGTCTGCATTAGTCTGACGGAGACGGACCTCACGTCACTCTGCCAGTCGGTGCTGGAGGACTTCAACCTGGTGCTGTTTTACCTGCCGCCACAGGCACATGGCAGTGCGCACCACTCCCCCAGCGAGGAAGAGGAGGAGCAGCAGCATGCTGATAGCTCCTGCCCCATTCTACCGGACACCCTTATCTTCAAGATGGTCATCACTTGTCTGATGGTGGTGCACAGCCTGAAGAGGGCAGGTGAGTCTGATGCTAAAAAGCTTGTGTAAAGTACAGTTTGGGGTTCAACGTTTTGTAAAATAATTTTCCTTCACAAATAATGGTAAATGGATTACTTTTAAAGCTCTTTATTTCCTATACAACTCTGCAGTATCATGTTTAGTAAGCTGCTATATACTGATGATAAGAATAACCAGTGGAAGAGGAAGATTTTCATCTTTGTCAAAAGCGGCCCATAAAGTTGTTTTCTTCATTAGTGAATCTTCGATGGATTGAGTCTCACACACATTTATGACAAAATCCTGAACTTCAGAAAAATAACTCTGAAGAAAAATACATATGACTGATTTTCATTATACCCCCACTAAGACAGGATTTTTTTGGATCATTGTTATATTTAAAGATTTAATACCATAATGGAGGGCTGGGCAATTAACATTTAGAAACCCTTAATCAGTGGAATCTTACTCCTGTCGATTAACTCAATATTTACCTTCTCCAAAGAGTGTGCTCACAAACTAAGCGCATCATATTGATGGCATTGCTCAGCGCTGTTAAACCAGTATTAGTCCCTTAAGGGGCATACAGAGTGCAAACTTTGGGCGAACAAATAAGGCAGGATGTATTTTTTGACTTCAGAAGTCCCCAAACTAAAGTCAGAACTAAACCGAAGAAGAGAAACAGCATCCAAAGTATAAACAATTTATTTCTCTTGCTTAATAATCCATGTCTCAAAAAAGATAGTCCATCTTTAATAGTAGAACATATTTACAATTCAGACCTGTTGGAGAACTTTGCCGGCACTGTAAGTACTAATCGTTAATGAATTGTAATTCTTCTACTCGTTCATTAACTGTAATTGGGGTAAAAAGTTTGAGACAATTGTGACTTTGGTTTGCGGTCCCAGGCACCCCATGCTGATCATTACGTACCGTCTGATATTCATTTTCGTCACGTTATGAAAACGTTGATGATCGATGGACCAGAGGTGTTAATATTTTCCGTTGCCTTTTGTCCCTTTTCTTTAGAACGTAATGTTGGCGACACTATGAGGATATTTCTTTAAATGCAACACAAGATTCATCTTGGAGTCAGGAATATTTGATTTCGCCACTGTGACCTCACAGAACACACATTCAGCCATAACCCTTACATTATTTCACACAAATGTTAAAATTACATTAAAAGCCACGTTCACTGTGACCGATTTTAATGTTATAATAATATGTAAATATGTTCTAAAATTGGACTGTTTAGTTTCCTACACATGAATAGACACACACCAGAATTCCACCGCAGGCTCGTTGGTTTTGCTGACGTTTGGCTTGAGGTGATTGTTGTTACACCATGTGATGAACCTCACTATCTGTAGTTGGTCCTCCTTTTATAAGTATAATCTCTAAGGGAAGACCGGAATCTTTATAATACTTACGTTCTACTAGAATTACATTTAACATAATTTTTCGTACATTGCTTCTTTTTAACAACAAATATGATCGTGAACGGAAACGGATGTCAACTGTAGCTTGACTGGAGTGCAGAGTCATAAACCCCAAAGGCCTTTTTCGTTAAGAGGTGTTTTAAGGACTGACTAAAGGATGCATATAGAGGTGCACTTGCCACTATTTACACCTCTTCAAAAACTGCCGGGGAGAATTCAATGAAATGTTTCATAAGTTTCAGTTTGCATACATTTGCAAGTTGTGCAGTTTATTTGTTTAGAGTTTTAGATTCTTAGGTTCATTAGCACCTGACCATTTATTCTATTATTCTTCTATAGCCAGAAGTTGATGTTTCCCTTTCTTCAACTTGTCACTACGCTTTTGTAGAAAATGAGTCTGATGGTGACATGACCAACCGGATCATGTTCGGTCAGCTGAATTCTCTGCGATGCCCTCATATGTTACAATGTGCCCATGCAGAAAACTAGTCACCACAACAAGTCCTTCATTCTTTCTGCTATTAGGCCGCTGAATGCAGAAATGAATTTCATTGATATGTTGCTTTTTTTTTTATAGTAACTTGTCCGTCACTCTGTCCCATATCTATTAATATGTTACCTTATGACATTCACTGTCTGGTTGTCTGTTGAGGTTGAATGGGTGGACCACAAATTAACTGAACTGAAGATCTAATTCCGACTGACGCATTGGTGGGTTTACTTTGAAGCCCAGTTTAATCTAAACCTGAACCTGGCGTAAAAGTGAGACCAATTCCAAACTCCAAAGGATGACCATTGCTACAGGAAATTGCAGTCCAAACAGAATTCATCATTTAGACGTTAGTATAAGAATGCCCCAGAACAACATCCAAAACAAGCTTCACATATTGGAAGAAATTTGCTGAGGTATTTACCAAAATGAAGAGAGGAAAGAACAGGAAATCTGATCGAACATCTCCTGCCTCATCCTGAGCTCTAGAAAGAGCTCAGCAGTGTGGCAGCATCATCGCCCGGCAGAGAAGGAGAACATTGCATAATCACAATAACTTATTATTAATCAGGATCATAAGAAGCTATATATTCTATCTTTCTTTATAGATCTACCTACCTTCCTACCGTTGTAGGAAATGCTGTCTTGTTTCAATGATTATCTCGATGCCTTTGTTTCTGTAAATGAGAAGAATTGCCCTTTTTAAAAGCTTTCTTTTCGTACTAACCAATGATACTTTGTGTCTTTAGGATCAAAGCAGTACAGTGCATCCATCGCTTTTACTCTGGCACTGTTCTCCCATCTGGTAAATCACGTTAACATCCGGCTGCAGGCTGAGCTAGAGGAAGCGGAGAGCCAGGTGCCTCCACTTCCTACTGATGTCTCAGGTGAGAGAGGAAATTCCGGTCTCCATTTACGGAAAGGGAAGAGAAAACAAGTGAACTTTAAGCTAATTTATGGAATTAGAAATGCTCATAAGTCAGCAGAGTAGGGGAAATCTGCCACATAATGCATGCCTCAATCCCAGTGTGTTCTCATCAACAACATAGTTTACGACCGAAGCGCAACTCTTTGTGGTTTAAAATGTAATCTGTTGGGGAACTACTGAAGTATATACAGCTCTTACAAGACAGGAGCAATTTAAAGTTTGAACTAATTTATTCACATTTGACAATCGTTTGTTTTGTAATATTAAAGTGACAACAGCCGGATTGAAATGGAATGTTAACCAAAGTTGTTTTTTGTTTTTTTTCATTTAGATGACCTGGAAATGAGGGATTTGTCAGCTCCACCGCCGGATCGCTCTGACGAGAAGCCTCTGCAGAATGGCTCCCTGAAGCAAGAAGACGACGAGGAGGAGGAGAAAGGTGAAGATGGATGTGAAAGGCTTGGAACTAACCAGCAAAGCAACGTTGAAGACCAGCTCAAGTCGGAGGATGACAAACAGAGGCAGAAGAAGAAGTACAGCCGCCTCTCTAGACTCCGACGACGGCGCTGTGCCCGGAAAAGCCCTCAAGGAGAGAATGAAAGTGATCTAAGTGAAGGCTTTGAGAGTGAAGAGGAAGAAGATGATGACGACGAGATGAGGGGTCTCGCTGATGCAACAGGTGGCACCACGACAGGAGCATTGTCCAATCCGCCACCTATCACGAAGGAGACGAAGCGGGACAACCTGGGCGAAGAAGCCAGTTGGGGGAGTGGCTCGGAGGAGGAGGAGGAGGAAGGAGGAACGGCGTTTGATGTAGAGACTGACTCGGACATGAACAGCCAGGAGTCTCGCTCAGACCTGGAAGACATGGAGGACACGGAGACTTCAGATAGCGTGGAGGGTCAGGCACGTGAGCTCCAGGACGAAGAGGAAGATGAAGACCAACCCAAGGAAGAAGGAGGCAACGGGGACGATGACACCACTCCGACCACTAACGGTCCCATCACGCCCGCCGACTCCAGCATCAGCAGTAACCTCCAGGCCATGTCCTCACAACTTTTCCAGGCAAAGCGCTGCTTTCGCCTGGCACCGACCTTCAGCAACATGTTGTTGAGGCCTCGCGCCTCCACATCTTCCTCGGGCATCCCCACACCTACTGATGCCTCGGCTCCCCCCTCTCAAGAGACTCCCCCTCCTCCAGGGGATTCTCACTGCGATATAAACCTTGGTACTGCCAATGGAACTAATGAAAACGGTAAAGTGCTTCAATGTTTGCCTTTTCCTTACAATCTTGCATGGATGTTTATTATGGGCTATCTTTTTCTTATTAATTAGTTCCCTTTTATAATCGATTCAAAATAAACTCTCTCTTTGATTTCTGTTGTTCTTTTTGTATGTCATTGCCTCATCTCTTCCAGAATTAGACTCTGATTCGGAAGGCAGCCAACACAGTGCACCTTCAGTCCACAGTGAGAAAACCCTTTTGGAGAAGCTGGAGATTCTGGCCAATCAGGGCTTGATCCAGGTGGTGAAGGTCTTTATTGATTGGCTAAGGACAAACACCGACATAATCCTCATGTGTGCTCAGGTGAGGAGACGGATTAACCTCCTGCGCCTATGAAATGATTTTATTTTGAAACTATAATTAACAAACTGGTTCTCTGCAGAGCTCTCAAAGCCTGTGGAACAGACTGTCTGTGCTGCTCAACCTGCTACCAGATGGCAGCAAGATGCTGGAGGCTGGTGAGTAACTGATAGACTGTACTGCATAGAATATTAGACTGTACTGCATGGATATTTGGATATTTATAGCTCAGTAGAAGCAGAATGGCACAACGGTGTCTGAGGTTTTTATTCCCACTTTGTCCAGTAATCCTCTTTTTTCTTTTGGAAAAAATGGGTCACAGCTCCAAGTAACCTTGAGTCTTCATCTATTTGCTTTTTTGAAGACATTGGTTGAATGAGAAAACTGACACCACTCCACAATGATACTAAATATAGAGTTAGCAGGCAAACGCCAATCCTGAGCAGATTCCACCTGCTAGCAGCTCTAAATCTCACTATTCAGCATGTTTTATAATCATAAGAAGGGAAAAACCTTCAGCTTCTGCATGGTTTCTAGTTTTCATGTTATTTTATGCTTGCTAACTGTTTTTTGTGAACATACATTGGGTCCGATGAGGCACATGTCTCCACTCAGATGTATATAAACATCTATCGTGTACTAGAGAGGGTATTTTAGAAATTTAAAGCAAATGCACCTGTTGCTGGGGTCTGTAGTATTTCATGTCTGGTATTACTTGGTCTAATACACCTTATTAACACTCCATGTTAATAGATTTCTTTTTAATCAATCTTGTGTATTTTGGCCGTGTGATTTCATCTCTGTACTGTGTTCAATCATCTGACAAATGGTGCTTGTACTCAGCTCCCCCACTGAATGTTTGTGTCCCACTTTAATTTTTGTACACTTATGACTAATCGCTGCATCTACGGCTCATTTATTCATTTATCCACACCTCTCCCGCAGAGCTCGGTCTGAACGCGGAGGTGACGGAGCTGTTAAAAGATTGTGAGCAGCCTGGTTTGGTCCAGACTCTGCTGCTGCCTGAGGATTTGGCGATGCGTAACCTGCCCGCTCTCAATGTTGCTCACCGCCGTCTTGATTTCTCTCACCACAACACCTCCCTCAGCTCCTTACAGGAGGTACTCTCAGGCATACACACTGATTTAGCTTTAACAGATGCTCAGTCTCGGTTAGAATACAAAGGCATCTGCTCCACCACATGAATGAACAGCTTAGCATTGTAAAATCATCAAACCTGATTAATCCCAGTGCGATGCCTTTTCCCTTTTCTTTAGTTTGTTAGGTTTAATATAACATGCACGTTATGACGGTTTTAAAACATAATCATCTTTCTCTTACCTCCAGTGTGTGGTGCGAGTGTGTTGCATTCGCAGTTTTGGACACTTCCTTACAAATCTCCAAGGCAACGTCCTGCAGTTCAACCCGGAGGCCGGCATATTTACTAGCATCAGTCAGTCCGAACAGGACAATCTGGTGCAGCAGGCCAAGGCCCAGTTCAAAATGGTGAGTGTCCCCCGAACAAAAGTGGATCCACAGTGTGCCAGAACTCGGTCAGGTCTCATTATATCTGTCCTGTTTAGATGAAGGACTTGGCTCCTTTATGCCGCTGCTGACCTACATAATTTAGGAAGATTGCTTAATTTATGACTTGGAATCAAAGTGTTTGTTTTACTGGTGAGCAAAACACACTTTCCCTTTATCTTTACTTCCAGGCTGAAGAAGAGGCTCGCCGGAATCGCCTAATGAGGGACATGGCGCAGCTACGACTACAAGTACTTAACATTATCCCTCCGTTAAGCCATAACTGACAATACAGCGCCCTGAGATAGTGATTCTTCTGAGACCATAGAACCCACACCTTACTTTGTACGTAAACGTTGATGGATCTTTGTCTGCTTTTCCCTGCAGTTGGAGGTGTCACAGCTAGAGGGCAGCCTTCAGCAACCCAAGGCCCAGTCATCCATGTCTCCCTACCTGGTGCCAGACACAGCTGCTCTCTGCCAGCATCTGAACCTCATTCGGCATCTGGCTAGCAGTGGCTGCTTCATCATTATCATCCCACGGACAGGTCAGTGTGGGTGTCGTCGTGAACACATGTCGTGTTCATCTTCTATGAACTACAGAGGGAAAATGCTGCGAAGCATCTGACTAGACTACAGGAATTCATCTCCCATTCAGACATCTCATAAAATGTTATCTAGTGATATCTGGCTTTAGACCTGATGCCAACATTAGCTAAGACTGTCGGATTCTTTGTTGTTGCTGGTTAAGATGGTGTGTGCACGCTTCAGCCATTACATTATAGGGGAGAGACCTGGTCGAAAATTAAGATTTGAAGATGTTCTCTAAGACTCATGGAACCTGTGATGACATTTTTTCTACTACATGACAGATCAATAGTAAAATCTAGTAGATTAACAGATAGGTTATTCTTAGCAGCCTTAAACATACAACATATAAGACAGTTCATCCTAGTTTGAAGACTTAAACCATAGTTTGTGTGAACACTGCGCCAGGCTGCACAGTGTTCAGCAGTGAAGCTGAATATTATTGCATCCACCATTGATAAATTGCACCATACAATAAAATCTTTATTTTAACCAGAATCCGGTGCTTTATCTGTCTGACTTGTGTCTTTCAGTGATCGATGGACTTGACCGGTTGAAGAAGGAAAATGCAGGCGCGAGGGATGGCATCCGCTTCCTGGAATCTGAGTTTCGCAAAGGCAACAGGTGGGTGTTTAAGCAGGTGTGTGATGACAGATGGAACTTCCTGCTGTCAGGATGAGGGAGGGTGTGAAACATTTTGCTTCCAAGGATATGTTGAACACAGGAAATATATTTCTGGAGGATTCCTCTCTTATCTTGTATCCATTCTTCTGTAGGTACATACGTTGCCAGAAGGAGTCGGGTCGAAGTTTTGAAAGAGACAAAGTGAAACGGCAGGACATCGAAGCCTGGTAAACTCTGCTCTCAGTCTACAGGAGTTTGTTTCATTCCCAGTTTACTCATCAGATGAACGTGACTTTAATTCAGATAGTTACTCTGCATTTGTTATTTCTAGGCATTTGTACAAGATGGTGGACAGTTGTCGCCAGCTAACAGTTTCCCAGAGCAACGGCGATGAAGACACAGCTGGCATGGTGACCATTCTCACTGGCCATCAAGTGGAAGAACTTTGCACGCAATCAGCTGCAATGAAGGTCAGACATTCTGTATTTTGTTTCCTCACAGACAGAAAAAACACAAGTGGACTTTTTAAAAACCTGGATTTTCTGCTTTTGTTGCGACAGTGCAGACTTCAGTTGGGTTTTTTTTCCCCATTGCTTTCCTCAAAATGTACATTCTCATGTCACTTATATTTTTTATAAGAAAGCTTGTTTATTTTATATAAATAAGTCTCTGTAGTATAAAAGTTGATTCACTTGTTAATCTCAACAGGTCTGGCTGCTTAATAGTTTTTGCAAAATGTTACTGTACTCAATGCTAAATGTTAATATAAACATTGGTTTGTATTTTATTTTGTTGCATTTTGGATACATTGGCTATCCAAGTGTGCCATTATCGGAGTCTTCCTGGTCCTATCCTACAGAAACTGTGCAGAATAACATGAATGTTGGGATATTTCTGTTGAATATGATGCTTTAGTTATCAAAGAGTTTCTGACTAAATCCAGTGATGTTCCTACTTCATGGTGTTACTGTAATATAATGATGAAACAAGTCAAACACGGATAGAAATGTTGCCATTTTTTATATGTGAGATCACTCAGACATAGTAATGGATGTAATTTTACGGACACTGATGATAATTGATTTTAGGTCTTAACTGTCCATAGACGCCAAGGCTACACAATTAAACCTGGTACCTGTGGAGCTATTTTCACTTTATTTTGGGTAGTAACCAATGAGGTTAAGGAATGAATCATCTGTCAACAACAAGTACACAATTTATCCCTCCGGTAAACATGTATAAATATCTGTAGTTAAATTTAGGACATGTTTTTTATCACAACGTATTTATTTGCATGTCTTCTTATATCCCCTACCAGCTGGCGGTCCAGGCGACGGGCTCGGCAGGCATGGAGCTGAAGAACATCGTGGAGTTCTACCGGCAGTGGAAGGAGATTGGCTGAGAGGTCCAACGGGTGCAGCTGTCGGCGCTGCGAACAGCTGATCGATCACAACACTCGCTCCCTCTCTCTCTCCCACTCTTTTGCTCTGTGTGTCTCTGCGTCTCCAAAGGCAAATAAAAACAACTGATAAGGAAGTTGAATGGAAGGAAAGAGTTGAAGCTCAGAGGGGTGGAGAAGTTAAGACAGAGGAGAGAAACGGCGGATCTCCCACTTCCATTCCTAAACATAAAGGGTGACCCCCAGTGGTGGGGTTTGGTGAAACGGTGGGGGAACGCGACACAACTTTAAGTGCCCCTGGTTCACACCCTAACCAGGAATACACTGTATATGTTAGCAAACGAGAACATACCTGTCGAGAGAGAAACCATGGACGCACTCATAAAAACAATCATCTTCAGATTAATCCATGTAGATATTTAGAGAAGTGGTTTGGAGTTCTAGTCCCTCCTCCCCTTTCCCTTCAGCCAGTAATTGAGAAGCTGGGTTAGGAACGTGCAAATCTGGTAGGGCTGCTTTTTGGAAAGTAGAGGGTGTGTGACGATGGCTTTAAGATGGAGAAAACGTGCTCCGCCCGCCTGACACCTGAGGCCTTACGCAACAAGCCAGACGTCTCACTGCTCATTGGCCTCCAGGAAGGGTTGAGGAAGATAAACATTCACTTCTCCAGGACCGGTTTCTTCCCTATGTGGCTTTTTTTTTTTTCTTTTTTTTTTTTGATTTCTTTCTTTGCAGTGTATTTTTGTGACCAGTGACTTAAGTATTGTACTTTATATGAGGAAACATGGAAAGCCGTTGTCCTGTTGAAAGTTTTGATTTGGATTTTTATTTTTGTACCCAAATGTTTATTTTTCTTTTTTTTCTTTCTGTAAATCTGATTGAAATATGCAAGAATGTTTAAGGGAAAGGGAAGGGATCACTGTCGCGTGTTGATCCACTGAACATGTTCTTCAGCTGGACATGAGAGGGAACCTGTAATCCAGAACTTATTTAACAAGGTATGGTGTTCGAGGGAGGGAGGAGCTGATTGGCCTCAAGTTAAAGCAAGTCAGAAGGGGGGTCAGAAGAGAAGGGGGCCCACCTGATTATCCCAGAGGACTGTGGGTTGTGTTTGAAGCCCTGTAAACTCCTAAAATGTGTTCCATCTACATCACCATCACCATCTCCATAGTGACTGTCCCATCTTGCACATCCAAAAACAAAACCAGTATATGTGTGTGGCCATGAACTGAACAATAAAAAGAAACTCAAAATAAGGGTTTGGGAAATATTCATTATTTCTGTTATTTCTACTAAACTATTTGTCTCATTTTTATTATTGAAAGCTGAACTTGAATAGCACTCTGGTTTTAATTTTATCTGAGAAAATATAAAACCTTCTATCATCTAGTGACTAAAGCTGCCGTCACAAAAGCCAGAAATGTATTCAACCCGTGTCACGACTGATTATCTAGGGAAAAATAACCTGAAATACATTTTTCTAAATAAATATTTCATTTATAGATGTTATTCATTATAATTTAATAACTTAACAATTTAGTCATATTTAAATAGCTAGACATACATTCAAACTATATAAATCATTATCATAAACTAATTTAGAAAGAAATAATAAGCATTCTTTGAGGCAAATCCTTAATAAAGGGGGTCTTATTGCAAAGTGGTAACTTTTTTTTTTTGCCATCAAATATAAAATTTGAACTAATAATAGTTGAATAAAGCCACTTTTCCAACGGGCAAATTGGAGTTCTCAAAGCTGTGGCCTTGTGACTATCTTTGAATTTATCTTTTTAAGTACCAGTCACATGATTTGCAAACATGTTTATATTAATCAAATACTCTTGAGTTTGATTAACACAAAGGAAAGCCAAACGTTACAGGCGCTCATCGTTTTCATGTCAAGAAATTCGGAACCAGTTTTTCAAGTATTCTCGTCTCATTTACATTAATTAATTTCAGCGCTTGGGTTTTCGGTGCTGGTACTTCATTCGTCTGTTGAACTGATGTGCAACTACAGTATCAAAACTCATGCATATACCCCTTATGTATTAATTATTAGTAATACTATTATTATTTTGTGAGATAAAGCAGCAGCAGCTTATCCAGCTCGGGATGAGAGTGTGGGATGAAGCTTGAGTAATGGAGGAAACTCTGGCCCTTCACAAAGCATGGCAAATAAAACCAGGAGGAGAATAAATGAAAACAATATTCTCAGAAGTACACAGTCAAAACATGAAAAAACAACAAACAAACCAGAAAGAGCTGAGCCAAAAGAAAAGATATAGAGCAAGTTAGAATGAGGCATTTATAAAGGACTACCGGGTCATTTATAGCAAATGATTGTAGATAAAATGTCTTCTTGAGATTTGAAACCTTTTAGAGAAAATGAACAGGGAGATGATTCACTTAAGTGTAGGGCTGTCACTGAGTGGGCCCGGTCGGCCCGGAGAACAGCCCGGTGACCTCATCAGGCCACATGATGAGACATAATTAATGTAATTAATCCTATTCTTTTCATGCAGGCGATGTAAGGAAGGCTGGACGGTCGAAACTGGTTCACGCTTATGTTTGCTTATCCAAGCAGCTGCTTTTGGAGCGGCAGTAACCTGGATGTGAATGTGTGACACAGTGAGTGAACTTATCGCGGTCTTAAACAGAAGGAGGGCTTCTGTTCTTTAGTAAAGGGTGAAACAGGACCCCGAAACAAACAAACATCTTCTGGAATTGAATATACCACGGCAGAAAGTCTGACTGGAAGACATGAACATTTAAAGGCTTGTAGGGTCAAAGGAATAAACAGGATTCTGCGAGAGGGAGAACGTCAGGGCACCTTGACCTCATCTATCATTCATATTTCTTTTTTAGTCTCTCTGTCTCGCTCTTTTGTTTGATTATTGATTTGCTGTTATATTGTTACATGGACCTTTTAGAAGATAGTGGACAGTAACAACAACCAAAATAATCCCCCCCCCAAAAACGCACTTATTTATAAAGATAATGTGGTAAAATAAGAATTTTACGTGACTGAATTTTGTTTTTAAAAAGCTCATTTTCTGGAGCATAACCATTGCAGACTTCAATGTGTCAAGTATACACCAATCAGCCATAACATTATAACCACTGAGATGTCAGAATCCCTGTCCCAGCTCTGTTCTTCCTTTCTGCCTAATGATTATACAGATGTCCGTTCCGTCTCTGTTACTACCTCCGCTGCCGCACCAAAGGGGGAACAACTCTTGAGAGAGAAAATATAAGTGGGTGGGATCTATTAACGAGCAAGTTAAAATTCTGTCCAGAAGTTAATGTGTTGGAAGCAGGACAAATAGTCAAGTGTAACGATCAGAACCATTTGGGCCACTGATGACTCAGTCAGAGCATCCCCACTGCTGCAGGTCTCTCCTGGTCTGCAGAGGTTAGTGTCCACAAACGTGGTCTGAGGAAGAATAACTGTGGCTAATTGCCAATTGGTGTATAGAGTTGTGTTTGGGACTGTTGGTTTTAAAGGACTCATTAAGCAATTCAGAGACATCGGCTTTGGGACAGATTTTTTAGCTATTTTTCCACCAAAGGAGCAAATGACCAGAACCAAAACCGAGGAGTCAGCGGTAAAAATACATTGGGCAACTTATCCTGAAACTCAAATCTTCACAGTAAACGTAAGGGACTTGAACCCTCTCAACTTTTTGGATGACATCTTTGCAAACCCTCTGCCTCTGCCTGCTTTTTCAAACTGGGCATCTCGGTGCCAATCTTACCCCCTTTTTTCCCCCCTTACCATCTCTTGTGTTCCTCTGTGTCCCAGTCGGGCCCCGTGCCTAACAGCGACGAACCACACAGAGCGACCAATCCCCTGAGAGCAGATACAGTGCCACCCCAGGAGAGGGTGACTGGCTGGCTCTGGCGCCGGCCCACTTTTCTGCTGGGTAAGGGGGTTTAGAGACCTCAATGACCCAATCCTCTTTCTGTGATCACGTGAAGCCTTGGGGCCGCAGGGAATCCACAGCGGACGGATATTGGGCTGCTGGGACACAGGATGAGGGTTTCTAACTTGGAGAAACCTTTTAGGTAGATTCCCAGCTGAGTTGAAAGTGCCTGATATTGGAGTGATGTCCATGCAGGGGTCTGTGCTGGCCGTCAAATGTCTCGCCTGCCTGGAGTTTCTGCGTAAGTATAGCTTCTCTCTGGGCCTGTCGGAACTCAACACGTGCACCGGATTCATAAGTTTTGTGTTTATAATTAATACCATCTATGTTTTCTACGAGGCTTGAGCTCCTCTGTGTCTCCACTTCTAACTGGGAAAACAAGTTTGTCTTTGCCATATCCAATGGGAAAAAAAGTCTCTGCCCTGAGGTGGGATGCGGGCATTGGTGGATGCAGTGTTTTTACTGCTGCAGGAATGTGCAGAGCGTTAGATGGGAGCTGTTTTTGTACAATGGAGACGGCCTGACTGGGGAGTTATTGTGGGATTGTATATATTTACTATTCCCACCTACAACAATTCCCCTGGAGGTGCCAGAACCAGAGTTCAGGCCGGGTTTCTGCGTGTCCTGCTTGTCTGACAGCAGTTTGTCCATCCAGTTCCACTTATGGCGGCTGAATATTCCAGAAAACTGCTTCATGTTTCAGGGAACTCACTCCGCTTACTCCCAGAAGAGCCCCTGGAGATTTTTACTCTGAAGCCGCTCCCGTTTATCGGAACTGCACGGCTCTTATCATACAATACTCGAGGAAACATTTGGGGAAGTTTTATTGCTTCAGAATCATGAATACTGCCATATAAGAAGGTAATGGACCTCAGCTGTTCCTGGAACCCTGGATCGGGCTTAACTGATGCACCTCCGTCCCTTTATGCACTATTGGATTCTTATGAAGCCACGAGGGGGAATCTTTGGGCCCACAAGTGATTTTCTCGCAGGAGTAATGGGATTATCTTGTGTACACAAGTCACTATCTTGTGTGGGAACAAGATTTTACCTTGTGTGCACAAGTAATTATATTTTTCACACATGTTATTAACTTGCATTGCAACACAGTGCAAGTCATGACACTTTTGGTACTTTGAGTATTTCCATTTTATACTCCTTTATACTCGTACTCCATTATTGTACTTCGCACTACGCTTCCCATGACAATGTTGATGCTCACTGTGACGTTTCGGAGGATTTCTTTATAGAGTTGAGGAAAAGTCTCCTATACCTGTTGGCAATTAGTAAAGTAATGAGATTACCTTTAACTTTTGCAGCAGTAGTATAGGTCTGCACAATAATACAACAGGAATAGAATTTCAATTTCAAAGCACAATGAGAATTTTTACTTTTATACTTACATACTTTAACTTGACTAAGGTTTTTCAATGTAGGACTTTTAGTTGTACTTGAGTATTTTGACAGTTTGAGTTTCTTCATGGCACCTGCCAGCCCAAAACCTTTATTCTAAAAGATGTGTAAGCTCTAAACTCAGAAAAGTGGCTTTATTCAACTATTATTAGTTCAAATTTTATATTTGATGGCAAAAAAAAAAAGTTACCACTTTGCAATAAGACCCCCTTTATTAAGGATTTGGAAATAGCTTGTATGCAGTTACTATATAAGTTGTCAGCACTTTACAAATCCTTAATAAACCTTTATAACATATTAGATATTAAAGGTATCTGAAACGTGATGCTTGCCAAATAGTGAACACGCTTATATTGACCCGCATGGATAAATTGAGTGTTATGTTATAAGCTGTTTATAAACATCAACTAATGACTTATAGAGTATTTACACCTAATTTATAACCTAATTATAAACCCTTTATAAATGCTTCATAAAAATTCGTCTTATTGAAAAGTGGTAACCCAAAAAAAGTCAAATGAGATGATACACTGTTATTACAAGATAATAACTTGATTGTAAAAGATAATAATGTGTTCCTACAAGATTTCATAAGACTTTAGGCCTCAATTTATTTTATTTATTATTTATTCTGTTTTTTTAACTTTATTTTTATAAGTCATACTTTTCGCAATTTAGTTTATTTTAAAATCCATTTTAAAAAAAACGTGTCTTTACTCTTTCACTTATTCTCATGCATGACATTTATGCTATGATCATTCATAGCTTTAACTATCTCTAAATCCGTACTTTATTACGCTTTACAACACTTTTAAGTTTATTTTTTCTGTGTAATTTCTAACTTATTCTGTTATTTTTCCTAATCGTACATCATTTTGAACAACTTTGTTTGAAGATCTCCTTCTCTCGGAGGAAAATGAAAGAATATGATATAATAAAATTGTGAACACTCAGAGGTAACTTTAAAAAGAGGACAGATACGATTAAGTAAAACTTGTGTCTGCTCTTTGTTTGCTGTTATTCCAGAGTCTTTGAGCTCCGCTGTCATATTTTCTGACATGCTAAATTCAGACCTAGGAACAAGAACAAGGCAAAAATCTATACTAGACATGCAGAAATTGACAATTTAACCTATACTTGGCCAAAACATTGATCTGTAATAACTGCTTAACACTGCCACACTTTGCTTTTTGTTGCCAGTGATGACACAGAAACATAAATCTGGAACTTGACCGAGCGAATGTGGAGTCTCTAACTGAATCTGTTGAGCCTGATCATCTCTTTTGTCCTGAAGTGCCGCTGCTCTCTGGCTGAACACAAAAAAAAAGCCGGAAGTAAGATGAGCTAGAGAGCTGTGTTGACATAAACTGCATGTTTTTCCTGTGCAGCATGAGACAGGATGCCCTCCCTCCTCACAGTTTGCACAAAGGCGTAAACACACAGGCTCATATGAAGACGCTGATCCAGTGAGATCTGTGACAGTGGGAGTAAGTCAAAGGCATCTTGACATCGAGTAACCTTGAGGACGTTTAGTCATCCAAGACGTTAAATACATTATTTTCGCTGAGTGATGTTGAGCAACTTCCTGAATTGGATGGTTGAATGACATCATAGGTCAGGATTGGGTGTCGTAGGTATTTAACCACGTGGCTGAAGGGACAGCAACATCAGCTCTCTGAGCAGATGATGAACACACACATTCATGGATCTTGGCGGATTTAACTGTAAAACATGGCAGATGCCTTCCCTGTTCCTCCGGTTCCACCGTGAGGTTGGATCAGTCCCCAGCCTGTCCACGCAGGAATCTTGGCTGTCCTTCGGGATTTACCAATTAACTCTGTCTCTTCGGCTAGTTTTGATGTTGAGATCCCAACCAGTCACGTGAATTCAAGCAGTTCCCATGACCTTGCGGTTTTGTCCATAGCATTACAGATTATCTGCCAAAATGACGAACCACACTGTTTTTGACTAGCCAAAAAGAACAGCCCTTCCTGTTTCCTGTTTGTGGTATCACACTGGAAAAAATACATCTTCAAAAATAAGTGAATAAATAAATAAATAAATAATAATAATAAATAATAATAATAATAAATTGTGAACTACCTCTCTATAACAAAAGTGAAAATTCTCCTGCTAAGATTTCTTAGAATAATGATATATGATATACATATATATGATATACATATATATTGATATACATATATATGATATACATATATATATATATCCGCCCATTAAAACCTTTGAATTATATCTGTTGCAGTGGTGGGTATTTGAATTTTTTGAGGTGGAGGCTGTTATGGATCAGTGTATTTGACTGTAGATGAAATGGACTTTGATGTGATGTGATGGCCAAAGAAGATTTGCATTTTTTTTAATTTGAGGCACAATCAATAGCACTAATATGTTGCTGAGATAGTGCAGATTCAAATTATATATACAGTATATATATATATATATATATATACATATATATATATATATATATATATATATAGAGAGAGAGAGAGAGAGAGAGAGAGAGAGAGAGAGAGAGAGAGAGAGAGAGAGAGAGAGAGGGATATGAATATAGAAATACAGATATAGATAGATAAATATATATAGATATTTACATATATATGAAAAGTAAGAAGAAAGATCTACATAAGGGTTAGAAAAAATAAATTACAAATTAAGCTGGATTTGCCATCATATCTTGGAGTCTTTCCCAGCAAACATTAGGTGAGAGCTGTGGTACAACCTGGACATGTGACCAGTTCAAACAGGGCAACACACTGAGACAAACATCCATTCACACTTACATTCATACCTGACTTAGAGTCACCATTTCATCTGTCCGCATGTTTTTGGACTGCTGGAAGAAGTCCGAGTACCACGGAAGAACAGTCAAACTCCCCACAGAAGGGTCCTGGGTCCTGTACCAACGGCCAAAGCATTACCGTAACCGTATATCTTATCAGGGTCGCGGGGGCTGGAGCCTAGCCCTTCTGACTAGTCGTTAGGGTCTGCATACTTCTAAGGGTCCCGACTGGTCAGCAGGGAGAACATCAGAATTTTGTTAAAGGTGATTTTGAAAATGATCAGTCATGCACAATTTATAAAATAAATAAACTATAAACATTATAATTTTCATTATTATGTTAGATGCAAATCTTACAACAAACATCAAACCAGATCATCTTCTCCGAGAGCAGGACGTTATATAATGAATGACAGTTGGAAACCAACAGAGATCCCTGACTGAAGAAGAGCAGCAAAACTTCTGCAAAAAGAATGGAGCAAACAAAATTCCCCTTAATTCTGGTTGCATGACAACACTAAATAAATTTGTCATGAATTAAGTGATCTGTTGCAAATATTTGAAAAGTAGCACTGGGCGTGTTTGTCAGGACATTTGTTGTTCATTAAATCAGACATAAATCCCACAGTGGTCGATTTTCTAACCAGTACTGTTTTATGCTGATCAAGACGTGCTTTGGTTTTGATGAGTTTCCCTGTTTTGATTGATTGATTAATGTTGAGTTGATGTTTCACCACCCTTTCACCGTGGTAGCTTCACACTGCTGGTGATACATCTGAGCTTTTTAACCCTTCAAATCTGAATCTTTGGACTTGATTTTCAACAATGTTCCTTTTATTTGCCCCCTATCTGGCATTAATTTGAACAGATCTGAATTGAAACCCCATGTTTACAACAAACACGCTGATAAACAGCAGAAAAGGTCATTAGTGTGGCCAAAATTAATCAAATACAGACGCGGGGATTCATTTCTTGCAGTGTGTGTTGTGACGGTCTGTGATCCTCTGAGGCTGAGGACAAGAAGGCAAACATCAGATTTGATGGAAGCATTTGCTTTCGCCACCCTGAGTTGCAACTTATCTTCTGGCATAAGATTTATGGCTGATCCACTACAAACACTCATACCAGCCGATGTCCATTAAACTCCTCTCCAATAACTCCTAACACGAGGGTCGTTCACAAGGACAGTCAATAAGTTCCTTGAAATATTTAAATCTCTGGTGAAACTCTGGTCAACTTTTTTCTCTGACTTTCAATTCAGGTTGAGCTTTGACATTTCTATTTAATCTGCTCATATTACCGTTTATTCTAATGCTTATTTTATGTTCTTCTGTTGGTTTAATCTTACTTGATTTTAAACTGTATACTTGATCTGTGTTTTATTCTTGTAATTCATCCCATTTTTTTGTCAGTCGTATCCGTTCAGCACTTTCGTCAACCCATCTGGTTGTTTATATGTGCTAAATAAATAAACTTTGACTTGACTTGACTTGAGATGAAGATGCAGAGGACAGGAAAACATAGAATGATGATCCGCTGCAGGGATATTTATCATTTATTTTATTTCCTAATCATTTTCATCTAAGGAGGAATGGGTTCTTATGGATTCAAACACACAAATGAAATACAGATTTGAAAAGATCAGATTTCCGGTGGATTGTCTTGTTTACATTGTCGAAAAAAATATATTATTTGAGTCACAAATGAGGCAAAAAGATCAGATTTGAGCCACAGATTTCCAGCAGTGTGATTGTAGGCTGCCACCAGTAGCGCGCGCTGAGCTCCAGGAACACACATGGCTAATGTTGTTGTTGCCTTAGTGATCCATGTGACCACGGATCGGCGCTTCTGATTGGCTGGCGCCGGACAAGAGAAAACCAGGCAGCATACTCACTCTAGAGTCTAGACAATTAGTAAACCAAGAGGCGAGGGAGGAATAGGACGCACGCTGTCAGAAGTAGGACCTCGTAGTAATTTTACGGGGACTAACGGACAGGAAAACCGCCTCCGCATGCCCGAGGGACGCGGTGAGTCAAAAACATTTACATCTGTGTGTGACAACTCCGAGAACGACGTTTTTCCTCGCTGAACATCGTCTCTGAACTTGTTTTTCGGGACTCCTGAGTGTTTGACGGGGGAGGAGGGAAAACACGAAGGATCGGGACGTCCGAGTCTTTCTGAGAATTAGCTGCACATGACTGCCGTGTTTTCCTCCCTAGTTGCTCTGGAGATGTAAACCAGGCCAAATCCATTTGGAGGGTGTAACAGCTTTATTGTTTCGTTATTTTTCCATCTTGAAAAATCTAGTTTCCCCAGCGAAAAGTTCTTTTATTGAAGGGGTGGGTTGTTCTGCATGTTCTTCACCAGAGGTGCATTCCTAGAGTTCCTCGTAAAGAATTGCTCAACGTTTTCCCATTTCTGTCGATTGATGGACAAATACAACTGAAATGCAATACATGCTTGTAATACATGCATGGACATTCTTTTATTGATTAATCAGTTATGGCTTTTCTTTAGTTTCGGGATGTTTGCCAGTTCAAACAACACGGTCTTCAGTAAACTAGATACTTAACTCTATTTTCTGATCGAGTGTTTATTAAGCCTGTAAAAGGTGCATGATGTCATCTTTCAGAGTTTCTTTTAAAGAATCATTCAGGATTGTCTTCTTTCTCTGTGAATGAATTGAACAAATACATGCACAAATTTACAAAAATGTATGGAAATAATTCATTAGAAATGAATATTCGTGCGTTTTCAGAAGTCAAGATAAGAGATATGTCACTATTTAGAGACATTCTATTGATTAACTGTTAAGTTGGCCTTTAAAATGTGCGTGATTTTGTCACTTTGGAGAGTTTCTTGAAGATAATATTGAATATTTCGGTCAATAATTTAAATTAATCATTAAATGTGAAGACTATTGTTGGTTTTTGAATTGCTTGAGTTTATTTTAATGAACTATGCTTATTATCATTCCCTCAACTTTGTGGATTGATGGTCAATTGTGAATTTTACAAGCAAAGTTTGCCAGTCAGAAAAATCACCTTTATGTATATATATTATCGGTGAAATGCTTCATTTAAGACATACTATGCACACATTTATACTTGTTTTCAGTCGGCAGAACCGGTTTGTTGTTTTTATTTCGCTGCAGCTGAGAATGACCGTTGAGTGGAGTTCACATATCCGTGGAAAACTGGATAATCTTCTGTATGAAAAATGATTCAGGGAGTTGATAGTGAAGTGGCCGTCTCCACTCAACGACACACCCCGGCCATCACACTTATGAGATGTCAGTCTAATTGACAAATCGCTCCCTTTATTTGCGTAAGATTTAACTTTATCAGCCATGTGCATGCAAGGTACATTGAGTCATTATTGCGATATCTTATAAATGAGGTCCTGGTTAAAGACAAAGTAATTGGTTGAACCTTTTATTTTTTTATCTACTGTGTTTATCTAGCATGAGAAGTCACTGCTGTCTCTTTGTTCAAGCAGTTATCCATTGTACTCTGCGAGAGCACTCGGCCTCTCTGTTGCATAATCATGTGCAAGCCTTTAATGTGAAATGTAGACACTTACCAGGAAGCGGGGGTGACCGAAAGGGAACACCTCCTTGAAAAACATTCCAACATCACTTGAGACTGAAAGCCAAAAACGGGGAAGTTATAAAACACATCTCGTGACAAGGTTTAACTCTTTTTCCTGTGTGCGGGGTTAACCCCCCATGACTTACTGAAGCGACCTCGAAGGAAGGGAAGCAGATCATGTATGCAGTAGATGAAGATGTGAAAGATGCAGATGTCAGGGTTTGTTCTTTTCTGTGTGACTTAAAAATGTGTCTCTAAATTGCCTGAAATTACCTCTTTCATGGAATCTACCCTTAATCCTATGATTCTTTGTTTTTCTGCATGATAAAACACCTCAAACAGTTTTTTAATAATCAAGCTTGAAATGACTTTTTGACAAATAATTTCAGATTTATTGCTGCTAAAGGCTAAATCCATTTTAAAAGTGGAGGGTTCTGTTTGTGGCCTTGTTATTAATTGTTCAGTCAGTGTGTTTTGTTTGGATAACTGATGCATTGGCATATATTTTAATGAACTGGCAGCAGACATCATATTCTGATGTTTCCCAAAACCAAAGCTCAAGAACAAAAGAACCCAGAGCTCATGACAAGAGCATCGCTGATTGCAGTTTTCTTGGCCGATCACCGATTTCTATAAAGTCTGACCGGCCGATACCGATTTTTTTCTTTAAGGGTGTAAAACCATAATGAGTAATGTATTTTCAGTGCTCTTATTTTGAAGGATTACAGTGGAAGTGTGGCTGCTCAGCATTGTGTAGGTGATCTGATCTGTTGGAATTAATGTGCCCTCCATCCTCCCGCCGTGCATTTCTTGAACCAGTTTTATAACATTTTAAAGTGAAAATAAAACTTTGCAAGCCTTGTTCATTATATGTTTTATGTTTGCCCTGTTCTGTGACTTCAAGGCTGGTGGCTGGCTCTGAGTTCCCGCTAGCTTTAGCAAACCCTTCTAACGTCAGCTTCTTTAACTTGCTATGTTCCTCGAGGTGATTAAATTTGAAGTGTGTAATTAAGTTAAACCGGTATCATGTATGGTTGCTCGACTGATTGCCAATTTCATCAAACTAGGCCTCCCGGTGCAGATCAATCGCCGCACCTCTGCTCATGAATAAAGTTGAGGGTTGGAACATAGTTAAATATTGACAAAACTGTGGGTTCACTATGTTGGACCAATATAATGCCTGCATTCCTGCTGATGTCCCAGCGAACTGCTTTGCCATCCCATGTTCATCGTCCCTGGACCCATGAAGAGCCCCCCAAGATGCTTAAACTCCTTTATATAACTCATCTTCAGGGATGTGTGCTAGAGTCAGGTGCAAGCGTGCCAACTCCTGGCATCGCTGTCTGGTTCTAGGAATATGGAATAACAACCGACAATTCAAATTCCCTTTATGACTCACTTCCTGCTACTTTCTCCGCGGCTCGGATAAAACAAAAATATGAAGATTGCATCGAGGACACCTTCACTTTTTATCTTGATCAGATAAAACAAAAATATGAAGATTGCATCGAGGACACCTTCACTTTTTATCTTGATCAGATGAAACAAAAAGCATGACCACTAATTTTAATGTCATTATCTTCATTCTCTGGCAATCCAAGTCTAAACCTCTTGGTGGACCAGCTAAGACCCACCGATCCTTTGCTTTTTCAGAATGACCTAATGTTGGTGCAGGGACATGGACTCTTAAACCACTAAGAGTCCAGGACCCTAGTGTCAGTCCGTGCATGCAACATACTCTCCGCATAGTCTTCCTATTGTCAGCCTCTCGCCTATAGAGACGTCCATTGAGAAAGGTCACATGACGATATCACAAGGGTGTGGGGTAAGAATTTCAGATGACAAGAACAACAACAAGAGTGTCTGTGCCTGTTCAGAGTAGCCACAGCACTTACAGGTAGGCGTCTGCAGGTCAGAGTGAAAAACAGACTTTTTCACAATCGCTGTCAATCCCCCGAGCACAAAAAACCTGCGTGTTCAGAGACTTCCTGCCCATGTTTACTCAGTAACCAGCTTTCAAAAGATCAGCGCCAGACTGGATTCATGTAGAGAAACAAATAGGTCTCTTGATAGTCCATTTGATTGAGAAAGAAATTTTTTATTTTTTTTTGCACCGGATATTCAACCTCACTATAACACAAATATTTTCTTTTGCCACCTTTAAGGCCGAATTTTGAATGATAACGTCCCTTCTTTTCATAGCCTGTTATAATATAACCCATAAAGACTTTGCATGCATAGAATCAGCTGCACAGCTTGCAAAAAACCCACATTCAAATCTTAAACCGGCTATCCAAGTCATGAAAACTACATGACCTCAATGATCTGAATTCAGATGAGCTTTTTTTTTTTTCACACCGAGAGGAACCCGATGACTTAACGTTGCCATTGTCATCGACACAAGCTGCAGGTTGAATTGTGGTTTGTCTGCTCCGCCATCATAAATCCGTGTTTTTCACCAATGTTCATGCATGTTGGTGCTTCTGCATGATCCTCACTGAGTGTTTTTTCTGTTTGCTCCATAGTGAAAAGCCTCATTTCCATCCAGTACAGCGTGTATCAGTCATCCTTTGGCCCCTGTACTCTGGAGGCTTCGGCCTCCACAAAGCTCACTTTGTCACAGTTATCAGGCTGGGACCTGCAGCTGGCTTGCAGTAAGTGGCGGTCGCCTCTTGTTGCTCCCACGCTGCTAGAGAGACTCCGGAAAATATTTCTGCCTTCCAGGTCTGCAGGGAAATGTGTCCCAATCTGTGTTGATGAAGTTTTTGTGGACAAATTCAGACAAGTCAGTACCACGGTAAGGGTTCTAGTGGGATTAGATCTCGGGTTTTCAAACTGAAAAATTATTTCGGTTAGTCCTACGCAGGTAAAAGTGGTCCAGTCCGGCTGAGGCGCTGTCTTTACAGGCCATCTGAGGGATGCTGATGTTTCTGCGTCTCGTTTCATCCTGGACTCTGTTTCAATTGCTCAGTAATCTTCATCCTCTGTCTTTTCATTGCGCATAGTTTCTCAGATTTTGGGTAGAATCCTCCATCCATTGTGAGTAATTTTCTTGTCTTGAGATTAGTGGCATTTATTAGATGTGCACTTATTGGAACTTTCTTGGTCGATCACCAATTTTTTGATTGGTTGACGCCGATTTCGATTTTTCTTTTCTTTAACGTTTTAAAACCATTAAGAGTGCTGTTTTTTAAGTGCTCTTTATTTGAAGGTTTTATAGTGGAAGTAAGGCTGGTCAGCATTGTGTATGTGTTCTGACCTGTTGAAATGAATGTACCCTCCGTCCTCCTCATGGTTTGTTTCTTAGACCAATACTATGACATTTCCAACTTTGTAAGGATCGTTCATTCCGTTATATGTTGTATGTTATACGTTGACTTTGTTCAGGGACTTCAGTGCTCGTGGCTGGCTCTTTGCTGCCGCTACCTTCAGCCGCTCTGCCAATGTTAGCGTCTTGAAACTTGCTATGTTTCTCGGGTTGATTCATTTTAAAGTGTCTGATTGAGTTAATTGTGCCTCATGTTTTCGGCTGTACCTCCAGCATTTATCTCTGACTGGGTATCTATGACTGGAAGAACATACAGTATTTACTGATGTTTGGATCTTATGCCTACTGTGGAGCTTCTCGACACCTGTCTTACCCTCTGGAGGTATTTGGCTGTGGCTGACCTTTTATCTACTATTTCTCAGTATTGAAATTAACATATAAATACAAAACACAGAATAAAACAGTTTTCCTTTCTCAAATAAAAAGATATCATTCATAAAGCTACTATCATTCATAAAGTCCAGACCAATCGCAACAAACCGTTTTACATTTGCCCATGCACGTCACCTTTGGAGGTGATTAAGCAGCAGAAGTGAACTACCTGTCTTCACTAACCCTGAACCAGTATTCCTGGTGTCTCACCATTTCCAGAGTGGGTCATGAAGTGGACGTGTCCAGTGGCTGCTGTCAGTCTGCACATACACCCACTGGAGATGATGGACGAAATGCTTTCAAAAAAATCCCTCTGCTATTATAGACTTGATTTATATATATGGGATGTTATTAGTGTTGATTTATAGACTTCCGACTGATGGTGGTTTCCAGTTATGTAGAATGTGTGTACAAGTGGAACTGAGAGCTCCTCCGGCCAAACTTCTACCTACTCCTAATCATAACCCTTTAAATGAACCGTTCCAGAGACAAAGAAATTACAGTGCAGGTCACAACTCTCTCTCTCTGTCTCTCTCTGTCTCTCTCTCTCTTTTTCTCTTTCTTGCTTTCTCTTTCTCTCCCCCTCTCATGAAGTTCTAATTATCCAGATTTGAAAGTTTTTTTACTTGTTTTTTTTTTTAAATGGATGAACTCGTCAACTCAACCCACAGCAGAAAAAATAAAGATTATTGATTAGTGTGCTTAGTTTAATTTACACCAGAACTGAGTATACCCAGGATACAAACTTATACAAACTATCAACTAGTGAAAGTATTGAACATTTTAAGTTTTACAACCAGATTTTAAATGTGCCGTATGAGGAAAGTCTTGATTGTTGCCTTCTGATATGATTTATTTCTGTTGGAAACCATGAGTGGAAGGTGAACGAGGAATTAAAAAGCCTAAACAAGGCTTAAAATGTGAGTGAAGCAGCCGATCAGGGCTGTGCGGAACAGTTTCAGGGTAAGCCTGTCTTGGTTTCTGCCACTCTGGAGCTGGACTGGACTGGAGCACTGGCACTAGAGTTGGCTTTAGGTATCGTTCTGCAGCTCCTGATGAAGGTCATCAGAGCGCTGTTTGCCTTGTACAGTGCCAATATCACTGCATTATCAGTGTTTGGGTGTGAGTAGGTTTTTTCGTGTGTGCCTTTTTACAGAAAGACGTGGGTTTCATGATTTTATGACGCAATAAGAGTTTGCTGGTGATGATTTTATTTTTATTATGGAATCCTCTTCGCAACCGCGCTCCCGTCCGCACAGATCCTTCGCGATGACTCAAAAAGCGTTTCAGGGATCATTTTCGAATGTTGTACCCCAATAGACTTAAGTGCGAGGAAGAACTGGATTGATTTTGGGTAAGGTTGGTTGTGAATTTCTGACCACTAGGGGGAGCTTTATCTCCCGAAATCTTTCCATTGGCCGTCATGAAACCTGTTGTTGTTAAATTCATTCTTTCAGTCATGTGACATTTCAGTGTGACAATGCCAGGCATTCTTCAAATGCATTCTTCAAATAAATGTCTGAGTAAACCTCGAGAGCAGCCACAGTGGAAGATTGTTCTCAGATTTGACCCGGGTCCACATCTGTGACGTATAAACGTCAGTGCTGGTACTAGATCTGAACCCCGACCATCACTCACACATTCAGTTTGTTACTGAATGGCACTCGCGTGTTGGTTTATGCAGATAAATCCACAGATGCAGACATCATTGAAGAAGGAATCTAAGCTCATTTATATGATGGGGATCCTGAACGCAGGACTGAACTGTTTTTTTTGTACATGCATGTATAAAAACCGAAACCAATGTGCTCTGCATTCTCCAAATATTTCACAAATGGTGGTTCCCACAGTCGGACCTGAGTAAGGAAAAAAACATTTGGATGTACTTACCCTTCCTCCTGTAATAATTTACAGAAGGAACTGAAACTTTCACAACTTGTTTCTTTGGATGGGGGGTTTATATCAATCTTTAAGGAGCATAAAAATGTTACTCTCGGTCAAAATGACTAGCTCTGAAAATTTGCACTTGATTTAATTAGTCTTTGGTTCTCGTTCATTTACAGTGTGTGATAGTTGTTTACGTGGAACCGGTGGAATTCTGCGTTTTGTGTTGATAATTCTCGGGATCGCGAATCTCTTTGGAGATGCTCTCCTTTTATTGCGACATAAAAAAACACGTGCTTCAGTGTAAAAGCATACGATCAGGTCCAGCTCTTCACTAAATGATATCAAAAAAGAAGCTCGGACATTAGCTTGTATTAGATTAAGTACTGAACAAACCAAAATATTGCTGCAACGATTTCTGACTTAAAATTACATGTCTGAACATAAGAAATGAATAACTTGTTAAATGTTTTTGAAAAGTGTTTTGCCTGGCGAGAATCGTTATCGAGAACAAAAATATAAATGAATAGAAATTCAAAAACTTTAAACTAATGAAAATGCTCAAATGTATTATAATTAATAATAATAATTTCATAATGAAAATCCTTAATCGCATTTTTAGACATGCGCATTAAAATAATTTCTCTGTATTTGCTCAAGGACCCTTCAACATGCAGACTGCTGGGCTCCAACCGTCGCCTGCTGATCTTCTGACTGGGAGACCACCCTCTGAGCTAGAGCAGCCCACCCAACTTCCCCAAATACAAGCAATGAAAAGTAATTAATTTAAGATTGATTCCCTTTAAAATAGTGTTTTAGGCGCTTGATTGAGCTGATTTATAATATAATATCAAAAAAATAATTTATTCTTAGAATAAGGGAAAAAAACCTTGTTCCTCTTTAGGGATTCTAAGCAAAAACCATCATCGCCCCACGGTACTGGTCCAATACTAGATGGCTAAGAAAAAGAAAAAAGCAAGAAGAATTTTCTGAAAATAAGCATTTTCCTTATTTGAAACATTTTTTTACTCGATTATTTTTCTTTTGAGCTAAAAAAAATAAGATGCATGTCCTAGAAACAAAGATTTTTCTTTTGCTTTCTTGGAATTCCTTGTTTGCCGTGCATTTTAAGAGCCTGAACCTTCGACTGCGTAGCAACCGCGGCTTCTCGTCATTTTTAGCCTCGGGACAGGAAACGACTCCTGATGAGAGGGATGTCACAGCTCTCATCTCTGAAGGAGGCGGGTGTCTGTCGGCGGAAAGGTCAAAGTGTAACCAACAGCATTGAATTGTATTCTGAGTTTCACGGCGAGACAGTGGAGAGAGAAGACTTTCTGCTGCTCTGCCTGATACTAATTTTTTGTGCGTTTTGTGTGTGTCTCTGCAGTGTTTCCGGTGTGGCGGGGGATCGGGGGCGGGAGTGGCGTTGGAGGCGGATGGAGCCAGGGCTGGGGACGCTGTTTGCAATGGGAGGCAGACAGTCCTGGACAAAAAGCCTGGATCCAAGTCTTTGACTACCCGGTCTGGTTTGTCCTCTCTCGCGGGGGGCGGGCCAGACTCATTGAGGTTTGTCAGAGAGGGAGGGGCGCCATCAGACTGCCAACGGAGATGCTCAGCATCAAGCTTCCGCAGCTCCTGGACGTCCACCAGGTGCCGAAGGTAAGGACCGAGGAAGACCTCCTCCAGTCTCACTGTTGGAAAGATTGTCTATTCCTTTTGTTATAAACACTAGAAGTCAGTTTAGGAAGTAACCCAACTGTCGCCCCCTCACTGCCCTGGAATCAGGGATGTATGTGAATAAAAGGAGGAGATGTAAAAGTCCATTCATGACGTACGATGCTGGTGAGTGCAGTGAAAGATGTTAACAGTTACCATTATTTGACCTCTCCCTATAAAACACCACATAAACACAGATCAGCCATAACATTATAACTGACAGGGGAAGTCGGAATAAAATGAGCGTTTTTCACATAGAGTTGATTACGACGTTGATGAATCTGCACATTGTTTTTATTTGTTTGTTTGTTTTTTTCTTTATCTTAACCATATTTTTCTTTAAAGACCGATTTTACTTTTACTCTTAACGAAACAGCAGCAGCACATCGCTGCCACGGTACGGAGTTTTAGGCCTCAGGCCTCTGCCAGCAAAAGAGGAATAACTTCTTGCAGAGTGGCGGCCGTGTCTAGTTTGATGGTTATATGTACTCTTAAGAAATGTATTATCATGGAAAAATCAATTATTTTGCCTTCACCGTTAGGTTGTGGCTGATCTCCTTCTCTGCTCAGAGGTTAACCAGCTTCTGGTTGTCGCTTCTCCTCAATTCAAAGACATTTTCGGGTTGATTTTCTTCTGATTTGTATTAGCCAATAAAACTTCCACCTGTCCTGACGTAATCATCACAGCCTTGTTTCTCACAGGGGACCTTCCAATCTACCTCCACTGCCGTCTCAGAGGCGGAACAGCTCAGACCCCCCCATTATGCCTCCACTGTGTTTACACAGAACGGAGGGAGGAATAAAGTCGTACCAGGCTCATCGTGTAAATACTTTTTAAAGAGGCCGTGGATTATCTTGTTACACTGGCGCCTGGGGTATATGAGGCAGCAAGTGAACATTTTGTCCTGTAGGTACCAGAAAAAATGGACAACTTAAAATCGGACAAATGGCGATGGCGAAACAGTGGTTACACAATCTCCCAAACTGCAGGTTTTGTTGGGTGCGCCCGGTCTTCAGTGGTTAGAACCTAATGAAGTCATCAAGGAAGGACTTATGCATTATTCAGCAGGTGGTTTCAATGTAATGGCTGATGGATGCATGACCTCTTTCCTCATCTAAGAACGTTTTGAAGTCCTCTGTACAAACCGCCATGTTGAAATCAGAGATTAGGAGGAACTCCTGTGTGAGAGGAGAGAACATGCAATGCTGCTCCTGTTGCTCCAACATACAGGTACGGCCGTTCGTAAGATTCGAGAAGCTCAGATTGCAGACATAGTGGAAGTGTGGCAACATTCTCTGGTCACGGCGCCCTCATGGCGCCGTTACTGCGCTTCATGTTAACACAATGAATACCTTACGACTATATTCGTCCCTAAATATATCACATATTTAACATTTTGAGTTTAGAAGTTGCATAAGTTTATTCAAGTATTTGTTCTGCTCGGAATATTTGGTTAATCTTGTTTAACATACTGATCAGCCATAACATTAAAACCAGATGAGAAATGCTCTGTCTTCTGTCTAAGCTCCTCCCCCTATCCCTCAGGCTGAGCCCAGCCCCCCTCCGAAGGAAGCTCATTTCAGTGACTCGTATCCTCGACCTTATTCTTTCGGTCAGTACCCAGAGATCATGACCATAGGTGAGGGATGGAACCTAGATCAACTATACAACTCAGTTCTTTCTTCACCACAACAGACAGATACATGCTGCACCGAACCGCCTGTCCATCTCCCGGTCCAACTTTCCCATCACTCGAGAAAAAGACACACTCCCCCAACCCGAACCCGCTTCATACTCAGCTGCAAAACTCTCCAGTGTTGGTGGAGGTCAGGGGCTGATGAAACCAACAGAACCACATCATCTGCATTCAGCAGAAACTAGACCCTCTCCTCACCTGGACTGCGCCTTGAGATCCTGTGCACAAATATCAAGAACAGGATTGGAGACGAGGGACAACCTTGGCGGAGTCCAACACTCAATGGAAACATGTATGATGGTGTCTAAATTTAGCACATATGAATGGACATCAGGAAATCAGTCTTGTTTTCTCACTAATTAATCATTTATTATTGATTCTGTATAGAAATGGAGAAAGAGTACGGTCGAGTCATTATGGACTGACTGAGATTATTAATGAGTCACGTTTAATTTGAGGAGTTCAATCAGCGGGGGTTGCTTGTACAACGCAGGGGAATGGGGGATTTTCAGGGATATACTCATTCTCCTGTCAGAGCAGACTTAAAGCCAGCAGATGAAGTAAAGTAAAGCAGCTTTTTATTTAATGAGAGTCTGCAGGGCTACTAAATATACATGAGAAGTTTTTGAGTCGTCCTTCCTGTCTCCGTTCGTGTGACGCCTGTTTCACCATCCGATTTGTCACAAAACTGTCCACAGGCCTGTGTGAGAGCTGAAACCTGACATCTGACCGCGTACAGTAAACACAGCCAGCTGTAAAACGTCTGCAGTCCACTGTCAGTGATATTTAATCAACACAAGTGCAGTTTTCAATCTTCTAATTCTATAAAAACCCATCAAACTGGGCTTTCATTTGAGAAATGACAAAACATTGGAGAGATTATGAGAGAATGTTGCTAAATCGAGTTTTAGAAGTTTAAAACGAGAAGTTGAATTCATTTTATTTTATAATAACTAAACCTTAACCCCAAATTGCCCATAAGAGTGTGAGTGAGTGTGTGGCGTCTGTTTCTCTGCGTTAACCCTGTGAAGCTCTGGAAACTCATGCTGGGCGTACCGTACGCTCAAGGTCGGCTGTAACCAGCTGAAAGATAAGCGCTTAAAACATAACAAATGAATGAATGACTGTTATTACATGTACATATCAGGAGAGTCGTCTGTTCTCCGCTTCTCCGTCCGGACTATACTCTGTAAAGATTTATATAAATAATTAACAATTAAAACTATATAAATACAAAAATGTCATTATAATCATTCAATTAATGACATGTTTTCACAAATTGTTCATTCATTAATGACATGTTTCCAAACTTAGATTTACTCCATGTTGCGTCGCCAACAATGTTTTTAATCATCAAGTCTGTTGTTATCATTTTCCCCTGAGGATTGGTGACGTCAGCCTTAACTAGATGTTTTATTTAGATTGATACAAGGAGGAATATTCTCACAGATTAACAACCAGCCTCCTGATCGGGCAGCTACTCCACCCATGACTTAGCGGGCCCGACTGATGAAGAGCAGCTCCTTTAGTTTTATTCACAGTAGGAGCGAGAGCGTTCACCGAAGAAACTCATAACCGACACGCCACATTCTTTGACCGTTAACAAGCTCCTCGCCTTCTTCTCGTGGTATCTGCTAAAAGTGACATGGAAGTGACGTCTCAGAACCAGATATCACATAGCCCATCAAGATTGTGGGCTATGTGCAGCAGAAACACCCAAAGGAAGACAGAGTTTGTATGAGAGGATGAATAGTTTGATATCAACTGTGCAGTAATCAGTTGTAATAGTAATATCCCAATATTTAAATTAAAGACTATGCTAGAGATTTTTTTATTTGTTGCACATAAATGTATAAAGAATTTGATAGTGACACATTCTCATGATGGGTTTTGATAGTAAACATCCACCATCTCAGTTTTTTCAGCTCTTCCTCTGCATTCCCATCACATTCTAACTGTATAAATATGATTCATACCTTTAGTAGGAGAGTTTATGGGCGCGTCTTTCAACGGGAGGCAGAGCCCTGCACCTCTGGCGTCTTGTGTTGGCAGGAGTCCAGACCAACTTAGAGACTTTCCCTCGCGCGATAAGCAGTCGTTGCGTTTTACAAATCAATCGCCAGTTTCAGTGTCGAGGGCCGAATTGTGTAACTTTGATTTCATGTTACCGGGGCTCTAATACTTGAATTCCTGCAGTCAGCAGGAAACCAGGTAATTATTTAAGAGAGATGTGTTCAGGGCCACACGTGTCGCGTGTCACTTAGAGACTTCAGTATGTTCAGATTGGCATGTCGATAACATATCGTTCCTGCTAAGGAAAATATTTGCATTATCTTTGTTTATCTTCATACAGACCCTCCCAGCTTATCAAGTTATTACCAGTCTTACAAAATACTTAGCCCTTGGTTTTTTAGCCTCTCCTGAAAAATAATAATAATACATTTTATAAATAACCTGCTTTACATTTGGATCAAATCTCTAGTGCTATATAAAAGGGAATATTCTACCCAGTCTCAACGTCTTCAAAAAGGAAATTTCCACACATGCTTTGTAGGGTCCCTGGATTTGTACACGTCGAAATTCATTTTTTTTGTTTTACATTTTCTTGTCAGTTTACCCACATTCCTCGATGGCAGATGTTCTGGTCTATCCACATGACTACAGTTTATCCAGTAGCAGATAGAACAGATGTCCTCGGACGCAGAATTTTCTTGTTTTTCCTTGTAAAATGTTTTTTTTTTTTTTTTTAAGCCTTTTCTGCCCTTTTAAATGAATCAATTGAAACAATAAATATTCCAACTTCTCCAAACTTCAGTATCCTGCCTTGAAGTTCTGCTAGTAGACATTTCTTCATTTTGAATGAATATTTTAATGAATATTCAGATCCGGTACTTGAGTTAATATAGTGAGTGTGTGAGAGAGAGAGAGAGAGAGACGTATAATTGTTCACCTTCTGTCCTCAGGTGTTCTGGGAGGATGGCATCATCTCTGGGTACCGCCACCCGCAGAGCTCCGCGCTGGACTGCGTCCTCAGCAGCTTCCAGATGACCAACGAGACCATCAACATCTGGACCCACTTCCTGCCAACATGGTGTGTTCAACAGTCTCTCACTTTGTTCAGTGCTCTGAAAATGTGTCGCCTCCCAAACCTCTCAGTAGAAATCTGTGCCCACAAGATCAGGTTGTTGCATTCCAGTCCGAGAATAAAAACTGAACTCTTTTTCTAAATATCAGTAGAAATATGACAATTGTTTGGGGGGGGTTTCTGAGATTTGAATTTTTCACTTGAGAAAACGTTGATGAAGAGTTTCAGTTGATGTGATGAGTCTGAATCCAAATAAACAGTGAGTGTGATGAATTGCGGTTGTCAGAAAGGTCCAAATTAGTCCTGGTAAGTGTGGGACAGTTGGAGACTGTCCAACACGACGCCTTATGATGCAACTATGACTCTGCAGGTATTTCCTGTGGCGTTTCTGCATCCTGAGCTCCACCCTGAACTTCCTGAGCGACAGTTACACCTGGCCCCTGCTGGTCTACATGCTGCTCATCTGCATCTACCCCTTCACCTCCAGCTGTGCACACACCTTCAGCACCATGTCGCCAGAGTCCCGCCACATCTGCTACTTCTTTGACTACGGCGCGCTCAGTCTCTACAGTTTGGGTAGGAACACGGATACAGGACTAAATCCTATAAAACATGCGGTTTGGTTTTTCATGAGGTTTGGATTCTCGGTGAATCATGTGAGTGTCTGAGCTCCATCAGCATCTGGGTGCTTTGATGCTTCTTGGTCCAGATCTGAATGATTTCAATATTAGGAATGTATAATTTAGTTAGTATAGTTAGTTGCCGCCTATGCACACCCTTCTTTATCTGTTTTGTCGCTACACTCAGTTGCAGCAAGTATAGTTGGAATAAAAGGAATACATGAAAGGTAGCGCCTGAAGGCAGCAGCACAATGTTCTTAAAAGATCAGCACATCTACAAGTACAGTTTAATAATGTAAAAGTCACTGTTAATGACATCAATTGTGCATATTTAGAGAGGTGTGTGGTAAGAAGAGTATGAGGGGGGAGGCGGTTGGGTGTGTGTGTGTGTGTGTGTGTGGGGGGGGGGGGATGCATTCACGAGGGATGTGGTCGAGGCCACAGCTCTGAGGACAAAACTGTTCCTTTAACTTTTATATTTATTTTCAATTTCACTTCCTTTTTGAAGTTCTGATTAGTTGAAGGTTTTCCAATATCAAGAGTGCTGACTTTTCATTCGTTTCCTGCGCTGGAGAGACTAAATCTGTCAGTACCTAACAGAAAACTGTCAATTCACACATCCTCAAAAAACCCAGATCGGCATTCAGTGAAATTTCACAAGTGCTTTCTAAGATCTCATAATTGGGTTTTTCAATTTGCTTTTATCTTTCTATAAGATTTTTGGGCATATTTTTACTTTGATTGTCATATCCAATTATGTTCTTGTATTTTTTTGTGCCTTTTACCACTTTCCACCACAGGATATAATTACTTTCTGTGTTCTCATCACCATTCATCCCTTTAATAACCTTTAATTGTCTAATGGTGTGTCACCATTTACAGACAAACAAAGCGCGAACATATCTGTCTTCTCAGAACCCGGAGCTTTTTGCACGAGTGTTAATGCTAAAATGTTTACTGTCTCGCAGTTGAAAGACAAGCGCACACATTTATTTATTCTCCGTCTGATATTCAGAATCCTGCTGGTCTTTAAAGCTGTGTAAAATGTCAGGGCGTGCGTTCAGTCTGTACTTTGACATTTCGGATTTTAGAGCTGGCTAAATGTCTTTTATGGTGTGTTTATGCTCCCTGCACCGTTAACAACATGCAGCCATAACATTATAACCACTGTCAGGCAAAGACAGAGTAAGATTCTTGTCTTGTTACAATGGAAGCTGTCACTAGGTGGCAGCAAGTGTCCATGAAGTTCTCAAAGCTGATGTGGCGGGAGCATGGAAAGAGGGCAATCGTTAGGATCTGAGCGACTTTTAATAGCTGAAACCGCTTTTGGGGGTTTCCTGTCAGTCTCCTGTCCAAGGAAGGATAACTAGTCGACCAGTAACAAGGTCATGTGTGCCCAAGGATGCACATGATGAGCAAAGGCTAATTTTGTTTTGTCTGATCCCTCAAAAGAGCTGCTGTGGCACAGTTTGCTGAAAAAGTTGATGCTGATTCTGTTAGAGGTGTGAAAGAACACACAGTTGTGGCAAAAAGGTGACCCAATACATACACAATACGATACACAATATTAATGTTTGTGGTTTTAATGTTAAACCTTCAGTGCAGTGTAGCTTTGAGTTGAAATAGTAGTGGTCATAGCTTGAAAT
Source organism: Lophius piscatorius (assembly GCA_009660295.1). Classification (NCBI taxonomy): domain Eukaryota; kingdom Metazoa; phylum Chordata; class Actinopteri; order Lophiiformes; family Lophiidae; genus Lophius; species Lophius piscatorius. The sequence goes on from VRLP01000905.1 coordinate 143,035, forward strand.
TTAAACTTATCTCACTGGTTGACACTGGTTATATGAGAAGGTTTTTTAGGTGTAGAAATGTTGCAGCTACAGTTTTCACTAGAATATGAACTGTTATCACTCTGGCGCCCCCTGGTGGTTATATCAGAAAATACACTGTTAAACAACTCCACTTTTTATGTGCATCGTCTCACTGTCACCGGAAGAAGAGTCTAAATCTTTGACTTTAATTAACTCAAATGGACAAGAGTGAAAATGGATTCAGATTTATATAGTCAGGTTTCATATTTTGCTGATTTGCATTTTAAAAAATGAAATTATAGAAGATATAATTTAGAAAAACCCTCTCCCAACCTTAATCTTTGTCTCTAGTGTCGATCAGATTGTGAGTTTTATGGATTTCCATATATTTGTTTTGAATTGATAAACCAAATTTTGAAAATGGATCAACTGTAATGTGGTTCAAATAAATACATCACCATACACATGACAGTTTGTAAAGCAAAAAATGTCCTTATTACCAACCCAGTTTAAGAAAAAGAAACAAAACAACAAGAATGAAATCAAAACATAAATAAAACAAAATGCAAAGTGAAAAAAACTCCATTTAAATACACAGTAACAGAATCATGAACATGGAACATAGAGAGATGAAGAAAGTTTAGGTTTAAAATAGGTAAAATGTATGTAGAGTAAAACATGCTCAGCACAGCCACATCTGGTGCCGGTCCAGAACCCGGATAAATGGGAGGGTTCCTTCAAGAAGGGTATTAAAACCTATGCTAGATCCATATGTGGAACACGAAACCGATTTCCAAACGAGATTGGTGGGGGCCCAGTTTAACTGGTATAGTTAGCCAACAGGGCACCGACCTATGGATGAAAACAGAAGCCGAAATATGAAGAAGATGATTTTTGATGGTCATTCTAAAGCCCTCCTGGCCCCCCTGCAGTACCTCCATAGCCCACCAGAGGGCAGCAACCCATACTAATGTACCACTAGTGTTCAGAATCACATTCACACTCATATAAAAAACTATTCACCTGTATAACCATAGATTTACATGAGTTTGCGTGAAAAACAAAGTCTTGTTCTGAAAAACCCCCCAAAACAAACTGATTTTGAATTTTTAGTATTATATTAATCATATTAACCAGGGGTCAAATCGCGTAACATTTTTCTACATGTCTTCTCTACGTTCAGGATGTGCCATGAGCTACGGATACTACGTCCTACCAGACAGCTGGGTTAACAGCTGGCTCCAACAGCATTTCGTCCCCATCGCCATCGGAAACACTGTGTTCTGCACCAGCCTGTCCTGCTACTCCAGGTGAGAGGCTGCAGAGTAAATCCCCTCTGGATGTAAAAACTGAATGTTGAAACATGGAGTTCTGGGTTTGTTGAAAACTCTTTCAGTAATGAGAGGGTTACTGTTAGATGCATTTTTTTAAATCTTGAGTGAAGACAAACACAGCATTTAAATAATGTAAATGTGACTTTCTTATGCCTGGAAAATACAGAGTTATAATGATTCCCCTCTGAGACGGTATTTCCACTGTCATGTGACGGCTCAGACAAGTACATTCTTTAACTAAAAACATTATTTATTTCACCCACTATACAGTCTGTGTCATATTGATTTTAACTGCAGCCATTATTGGCCGATCTTCAGTTTTACCTGAGATGGTGAAATATTTATTATTTATATATTTACTTGGGGGTGAGGGGATCCAGTGGCTTTGTCCTTAAATCAATTTTAATTTAAAGGTAGAACCATTTTGCAGGTGCTAATGCAATATGAGATTGATTAGCTCTCCGTGGTTTTCTGCAGATACCAATGAAACAGGAAAACAAACTACTGTTGTGTGAATTCAGCTGAATTCGCCTTTGGAGCAAAACACTTAGACCACTTGAAATATTAAATTATCTCTCAACTAAATAGAGTTGACAATGTTTCTAAATGACCCAACATCATTTTCTTTTTGCTCATGATCTCACAAGTACATATACTGGATTAAAATAATTAGTTCTGTGAGCTTGTTTCAGAACTAGTATGCAGAGAAAGAAAATGTTGCTACAAAATTCCTCAGTCAGCTTCTAGAAGAACAATGAATGCACGTTTTATTTTACTTCTTTATTATCCTGAACCTCCTGAGGGTTCGAGGTGCTACGTGTAATCTGGTATTCTTAAACCCCGAATCCAATAAAGATGGAATGTTGGTTAAAACCTTAATGAAAAGGAAATCAGTAATTGGTTAATAAAAGTGTTCCATAACCCTCCTAGTAATATCCTTTATTCAATCATGTGATTGATTTTCAAAAATATATCTTACTTAGCAGGATATTAGTGAGATATTGCAGCTAGTTTAAACCAGTAACAAGATATAACGATGGTTTAAATAATATCCCAGCAGGAAAATATTTTTTTGGTCCTTATTTTAGGAATAAGGAAATACTCTTTAAAGAATTGTTGTTTAATTCTGAGCTTCTTTTCTCCTAATCATTAAATCTGGATGAAGGTATAGATTCAGTAAATCAGCTCAATTAAGGGACTAAAATACTTAAACAAGTTAATGTCCTAGGCTCTTTGTGCAAGAACCTGAATTGGAACCCGGAGAAATAATTTTGCAATGTTGTACTTTGTGTGACTAAAAATGTGATAAATAAACGACACATGATTTAAATCTGAGCATTTTTGTCTGGTTTTAAAGCCCATTATGGTTTCAGTGGAGAGCTTTCTATGCTTCTTTTAATCATTCCAGCCAAGCAAATTTTCTCACCTCATTGGCAGATTTTTCTTTTTGTTGCTACTTTCAAAAGAATGTAATTATAATTAACGAATATTGGACTTTTCTTCTGGTATGGATGTTTTTTGCGCTGGGGCGACCATTGGAGGATTGCATATTTTAGGGAGTGATGACCGTGACGCCATGAAGATGCAGCATCAACGTTTACTCACAGGAACGCTGAGTAACTAAGAAATGCTTTAAAACACAAATAATGCAATCAGAACAGAAAAGTGTTCTCCACAGATTCCAGGTAAAACTGCTGGGCCCAAACATCCCCGTCACTTCAAGGCCTCTGACTCTCAGCACCTTTCACACAGGCGGCAGCGATCTAAAGTAAACAATAATCATAATTAGAATAATGAACAGTAAAAATGCTGGCGCCAAGAGGTCCGTGTTTCTCACTCATGTCAGTTTCAGTCCTTTCAGCGCAGCAGCTGCAAAAAAACAATCAGCGCCGTCTATGATTCTAAAATAACAGCTTAGCGGTTGTCTCTCGTATCACGGTAAATAATTGACTGCGGTGTATCTCTATCTGCATAGGGCTTAAAATAGGGACTTAAAACATGCAACTTAAGACAGAAAACAAGATCCACTGTGGATAAAAATGCAGAAAAGTCCATCAAACTACTCGTCTTTTGAACACAACAGTCTGCCCTCTTTTTTTTTATATTCAGAGACTTAAATGCCCTAGTTGTGCAGAACACTGGCGAGTTCTATTACCAATAAAAGAACCTTCTGGATCGCCCTTGAGACCAGCGGTTAAAGCTGAAACTACCCGGTCGCATTTCTAAAAAAAAAAAAAGAGTCTTAAAACACTTCAAATTGAAGTCCACTTCTTCTCCTTCCATCATCACGCCTCAGTAAAACAACAGATGATCTCAACAAGTACAACATCTATAAGTAAGAAAGATAAGAAAATGTAAATAACTCGAAAAGGACTTCGGGTTTTGTGGTTGCTAGCTGGAATTCAATTAGCGAGATGACCCGCCCCCTCGTCACACTAATGACTTAGCAGGTGTCGGAGCTCTTCCTGTCAAAGATACAACCAACATCTGATTGGTTAACCAGTGTGACTGTCAACAACGTTGTCCAACGCCTGTTTCCCGGCAGAGGGGATTCACTGGCAATCCTGACGACCTCAGGGCAGATTTCTTTTTAACCCGGCAACAGGACAGGTGTAACATCTGATTGGATGAAAACTAATTTATATTAGCAGTGCTGGATAAAGAGTCCACATATAATGATGTTAAAAGACTGATGGGAGGAAAAAAACATTGTAAAAGGCAAACTTCATTAGAGGACCAGTGTGTAAAAGCTGGCTTTTTCTTGCTAAATAATAAGTAATCTGAATTCCTGTTTTAACATGTGATTTTACTCTGTATCTGTAGAGCGACGTTGAGTTTTTTATGAGTAGCGCTCTATAAAGTATGATCCTCCATTTTTCAAAACGCAGTAACAACTTCAAATGAAAAAATCTCTCTCCAGACGTCTGGACAAAAATGGCGACGTCCGTAAGGACCCGCTGTCTGGATAACGGGAGATAAAAACCGCTTTTCCTTATCAAACATTTAAGAATGTTAGTTGAAAAAAAACAATTACAAATATTATATTCCATTTATTCAAAGAGACACCCCTAAATTAAATAGATTTAATGGAAATATAAATCAAATTTATAAAATGATAATTTCTGAATTCTCCAGGCCTTCACAGACTCCTTTTATGACATGACATGACATAACGCCCTCACCTGTTATAGAGATGTTCTGGGAGAACTGGTGCCATTGCATCCTTTCGTAAACCATGGTGTTGCTATGGAAACAATAACACACACATCGCACAGTAATTGAACTCCTGCTCCAAATTGTAAACTCCTCCAGAGATATTAACGACCAGCTCATGCATCATCGATCTTCTCTGAGTTCTGACCCGGTCCTACTAACGGTCCAACGCTGTCAATTAAACACAGTTGTGGCTCCGACTCCTTGGAATTCTCTTCCATCGGGGGAATACGGTCTGCAGCTTCCATGGAGATGTTTAAAAAGCTCACATCTGTCCAGCCTTTATTTCAACTTAAAAATGTTTTAGGTTTTGTCTTGAATGCTGAATTTTTATGATTCAGTCCTTGAATCCACGATTCTCCTTCACTTTTATTTATCTGGTGTTATTTGTGACTTCACTGCATCACATTTATTTATTTATTGTAATAATATTATTTATTTATTTGTATGCACTTTTTTTTTGCCTTGTTGACTTTATTTATGTTTATGTTTTTATGGTTTGTTCTTTTATTTTTGTGAAGCACTTTGTGGAATCATTTCTGAGAAAAGTACTTTATTAAATACATGTATTATTACCATTATTATTTTCATGAGGACAATCCATGACCTGGTCATTGAAGTTTAACGCGACAGATGTGTTTATCGTAGGAGAGAGGTTTATAATGGTCTCGTTTGTGTTTCCGTACACGTACGTCTCTTTTCTGCTGTGTTTCGATAAAAACCTCATCTTGTGTCCACAGGTTCCTGGAGATGCAGTCCCCACAGAGAAGCAAAGCCCTGAGGACAGGAGCCTTCATCCTCCCGTTTATATTTGACACTGCTCCTCTCTTTTACAGGGTGAGTGTCACTATTGGCCATTTCCATTTGTATTTAAACTTCCAACTATGACCACATGTTTGAATTGTAGATATTGAAGCCTCCGTTTCCTGACGTGAAGTTGTGTATTTTGTAAAAGCCACATGTTCCGTTGTGCGTTTCCTTTATGATGCGAGTGTTCAGAACTGATTGGGGCCAGACTTTGATTCTCTGAGCACGACTTTAGAACCAGCCCAAAACCCAATTTCCATCCTAATCTAATTTAAAAGACGCTGCCAATTAAGTCTCATGATCACTGAGACGATTAGGTGGGGCCGGTCGTTCGGAGCTGATTGACCCTGAGTAGCGCTCTATTCCTTGGTGTTGATAAAAGTATGATGTGCCTTAACATCTTTAATAAGTATTTCATTTTCACTCTTACGTGTGAAGGATTTGTAGAAGAATGTTTTGGCTTCTAATGTTAACAGCATTTCTTTGTGTGGTGTGTAGATTCTCCTCTGCTGTGGAGGAAGCTGCAGCCAGAGCGAGGCTTTGTCCAGTCACTGCTACCACCTCCTCTTTGCCTTCCTCACCTGCTTCCTGTTTACCACCCACCTCCCAGAGAGGTGGGCCCCCGGGCGCTTCGACTACTTTGGTACGTTCTTATCAAATGTTGATGTTAGCTTGGCAGACACGTACTGAAAACTTTAACACTAGTGAGGAAAGTAAAGGCTCTTTACTAACCACTCACTGAAGAAAGCACAATGAAAGCCCTTTTAAGAAATGACGTAAGTTCTAAAAGTTAATATTTATAAAGCACTTTTTAAAACAAATTTATATGGCGAACGGTCCCTGCATGTTTTGGTATTTTGTTTTTCGTTTCGTGATAATTTCATTTTTTTTTTTTTTTTGAGATCCAAGAATCCACTCAGAAAAAAACTGCGTTTTTTTTTTTCTCCCTTTCAAGCTCAAATAGGGAGGAAAAGAAATTCTGAAAAAAAAAGTTGGATTTTTCTTCTTATAATTTGATTATGAAAAAGAAATTCACTCGGACAAGACAGGAAATGAGGCTCTGTTTTTCTCATTTCTGAAACCAGATGTGGTCGTTTAAGTGGGATGAGAGCGGCGCACTCAATCTGTCAATCATCCTTTTAGTCCTCGACCTGTTTTCATTATTCATGTTTAAATTCAAATTAAATGCTACCCTTTTTCTTATCAGTTTACGTTACCTGATTACATTTACCGTCTACATTAATTTGTTTTATGTGATTGAATCTTCATGGTTCTGATCCGTGCGGTGTTCAGTGGTTAGATTTTAAACTCCGAATGTTTTACATCCTACAGAACAAAACGTCTACAAAAAGCTCATAATTAAGGTCTTCTTAACAATGTATTTTTGACTAATTTGTGTTACGTAAGAACTCAGCGTCTCATTAACAAACACTTTGTTTAGTTAAACAGTTTATTTGTATATACTCGTTTATAGTTTGATTATGGCGGCGCCGTCAATGCTAACTCCGCTAGCATGCATATGGCAATTTCCACTACATGTTAGCATTAAGCTAACGCCACAAGCACTAATTATTTTTCCACGTTGTTGTGAGGCAAAAAATAATCAGACTGCACCTGGGAGCCTTTATCTCTCGTTTTAAGGACGTGTTTTCTGTCAATGTGAACGCTAACGTTCAGGGAGAGCAGATTAAAAGAACAAAAGTCAACTGCAGCCTCTGGCTGTGTGCTGATAGGGAAGGAACCCATTTAGGAGAAAATGAGTCGTTACACCCCTGGATATTATCAAATATGAATTCCAGTCTGTTGTATGTTACAGCCAAGCCTCTAATATTTTCATTCTGTCTTATACTAATAATATCCTGCTGATGATGATGATGATGACTGGTGGCTCTGACTGTATTCATCTTCATGCTTTGTTTACATACTCTTCATCATCATCATTCGTTAGCTTAGCACAAGTGATACGTTCTAATAGCTGTATTCAAGACAATATAAATCTCAAATTCATTCAATTTGATATTAAAAATGACTGATAAAAGCATCAATTTGCGATAAATGAGAGAGTCAAAATTTGGAAGGGGGACATTTTTGCTTGAAAGAAACTGCAAAAATGAAAACGTTAGTTTTCCCAGTAGTTGCTGGTTTGTTGTTTGAATAATTCTTCCAGCTGTAGTTCAACACTACTAAGATTAACTTATTCTCTTCTTGGTCAGTCAGGCTATCCATGAAACAGGAAAAAAGTAGAACAAAATTATGTTGCATCTTGCTCCATTTCAAAAAAATACTAAAAATATTTAAGAGTAATAATAAATAATAAATGAAGAGCAGTCTGAACAGAAGTAATAAGAATACTGCAGACAGTAGCAGCATTGTTTGAAGTGGTGTATCCATATAAATACAATTAAATGGTAATTGTTAAATGGTTCATGGTGCGTTCAGTCCAAAGCAGATTATGTCTCAAAGGTCTCATCCTAAAATTAGTTATGAAACGCAGAAAAGTTTCACGGAATAAGAACTGGAAGATATTTTGTAACTTTTTAGTACCAAAATGCCTACGTACTGTATCTCCTAAAAGGGATATTAGCGAATTGTCGTCGCTACAGCCGATAACTCAAAAATGATTTCATGGATCATATCCAAACACTCTTAAACTTGCATAGACCTTCATGCAAGGAAGAACTGGATTGAGGCTAGTTGCATATTTCCGCCACTAGGGGGAGTTTAATCTCCAAAATCACTGTTTCCAGGCTATAACTTCATCACCTTTGGTCCATATCTATATATAGATATCTATATATAGATATATATCTATCTTACTGTCATCATTTATATTTCACTCACTGCGGAGCGGCTTTTATGAAAAACACAGTTTTTTAGAAATAACTTTTGAACCCTGGGTCTAATTTATTCCAGATTTACCTCATACAAAGAGATCCAACTTGTATTTGTCATATTTTACCGTAATGTTTTTATAATTTACTCACTAGGGGGGGATTTTCTCTTCCATTATTTCCACCCATTGTGTCTAAATTCCATTCCTGTGAGTTCACACACGGAAACCTGTCTTGTTTTATTATTATTTACACTCTGCATCTTTTCCTGCAGGCCACAGCCACCAGCTCTTCCACATCAGCGCCGTGGTGGGGACCCACTTCCAGATGGAGGGTGTGATAACAGACATGATGTCACGGCGGGCGGCGCTGTTGGCCCACGGAGCGATGCCCTCCCTCCTGGGGACCATCGGGGTGCTGTTCTTCAGCCTCTTCCTCAACTTGTTCATCATCGGAATTTTCAGCGCCCCGCTGCTGTGGAATCCCTGCCACGGATCGAAGAAGCTCAACACGCCAACCTGCAAGGAGCAGTGAGAGCAGAATTGCCTCCGGCAGCTACAAACGGACTGATTGACTTTCCGGAGCAGAGGTTTGGGCCGTGTGTTGGTCTCAGCGCCGAGTGTGGGAGGACTATTCACCAGTAGAATCTGATACTCATGCTCAGAACGGAAGCAGTTTTACCAGCAGCCTTTGACACCTGAAGTATTTGTTCAAACGGAAGCTGAGGACCCGGTCGGGTTAAATGAAGCCTTCTTTTTTTCTTCGTTTTGTATTTATTTTGAATAGTTTATTTAAAAAAGGCTGCGGGTTGAAGGAAGCGTGCTGTTGTTAATCAACACGTCTGTGCCTTATAGTAGACTGACGCTCAATATCATGTTTACAGCAGATCTCCACAAAGGACACATTTCTAACTGGAAGCCATTAATGCTGCAGCTTGCAGGGATTATATATTGAATTAACGTCGCTTATTTTTTTGCATGTCGTCCGCCAGAATCGACTTTATTAAGGAGTTGAATCTTAAAGACGGATCTGTTTGGTTGGTGTTCGCTGGTGTTGGCATGAATAGTAGGCATGATCAGCCTGTCAGTCAATTCTACATAATATAATGCAGATTGCATGGCCAGCTCTTATATAACCACCTATTGATTCTACTCGCAGACTGGAATTGATTTGCGGGTCACAGTGGTTATTTTTCTGATTGCCTCCCTTATTATGAATCCACAATCTGCCCTCAACAGAAGAAGAAGAAAAAAGAATCTTACATCGCAGTGGCAGTGATTAAAAGACCGGTACCACTTTTATAAGCGCGGGTTCCCATGGCAACGCTGTAGTGGTCTCATGCCCCCCTGTAAGTCTTGGAACAATTTTTATGTTCAGAGCAAATGGCAGCATTTTCTCTTCTTCCTCTTCCACCTCATTATAATAAGAGCTATTTTGTTGATGATAAACGTAAGTGAGCAAAAATATATACTTCAGTGATTGTTACGTAACTTTTATGAGTCTTCATCTTTCAGGTTCAGTCAAATGTTCATAATGGTGGTTTATTACTAATACGTGTCGCATTAGTGGAATTAAGACGGCGTAATGGACTTGATGAGATTGATAAAATATGAATCATGTTCGTTACTCGTGCTGTTATAACCTTTTAATACTCTCATAGACTTGACATAAACAGGACTAACAGTCTGAAGGTACAGAGTTTATTAATGTTCATTTGTACTTGATAAACACATGGAAGGTTCATCTGTATAACTCCAGCTTTATATCCCATATTAACCCTCGTTTCCTCCAGTTACACTAGTGAGTTTTTTTTTTCATGTAACACACACACACACACACACACACACACACACACACACACCCACACCCGTCTTACTAGCTGTGTTGGTGACGTTCAATAAGAGGGGAATGTACGTGATACTGAGGGATGGTGGTTTGTTTCAGGTCCGGGCTGGATGGGTTTTGTAGATTAAGTAAGACAGTAAATGTATAGAATCATAAAAAGCTACGGAAGAGGATTAGGGTCATGTCAATTTACGTTTTTTTTTTTTAGAATTCCACAAGGACTGCTTTTTTTTGTTTTGTTTTTTAGAATTCTGACTTTCATCGACTTAAAACTCATAATTCTCAGAATTTGGAGTTTATTCTCACAATAAAGTTTTTGGAAATTCTGAATTCTGGGAGATAAGTTGTAAGTAATCTCAGAATTCAGACTTTCTTTTCTTTTGGCCTCATTTTAATAAAATAGATTTCTGAGAATTCCACATGATTCTTTTTCACCAGTCTGACTTAATTCTCAGAATTCATTTGGGGTTTTTTAAATTGAGATCTGAATCACAAGAGTTCAATTTTTTAACTTAATTTTCAGGATTTTGAATTCACTCTCCGATTTCTTTGAGCAAAGTCAAACTTCTGACAATATTTCCTGAATGAAAAAAAAAATCAGTTTTGATATTTCCACATGGAGCACATGAAATTATTATTAACGTTATTATCGTTTAAGTCAGAATTCCGAGAAATGAAATCAGTTATATCATAAATCTGAGAATGAAGTCAGAATCCTGATGCTTTTCCAGACTTTAAAAAAACAACTAAAAATTACTCTAAATTATCCAAATGGATCACTTTTTCTTTTATTTAAAAATTTTGACTTGGCAACCAGCAGTTGAAAAAAATTTAAGAAATTAAAGTCACTCAGAATAATTGTGAGAATAAAGTCAGAATTTGAACTTTAATCTCAGAATTATTCTAAAAAACTGTTTTCACGTGGCCTTAATCCTCATCTGCACTCAGCCACACACAGTTTGTTTTTATTTGAGTAGGAAAGTCGTTTAAGATGTTTTCAAAGTTATTGTTCAGAGTATAAAAAAAGACCTCACCTCCCTTTAAGTCGCAGATGAAATGGAAAAGTGCTAAACCCTCAATGTGGTTTCCAGCAACTCCATTCTGCTGAGCACTGACTGTTTTGTTTCTGTTTATATAAACGTACGTTTTATTTTCTGTCAGCGTCCCTACATTTGACCCTGTCGATTCCTGGAGTGGCATGACTACTGGCATCTGATGCGGCCTCTTGCTATCGATCCCAACTGGTTTTGGAGCTGTGCTTTTTGACCTGCCGCCATTTCTTAGACTTTCATCTCACTTGTTTTCAGCCGTTCAGTTCAGAGCCTGCGCCGTCGCCACGGTCATAAAGCTCAGAGAAACCCAGCAATGAGCCTCTCAGATCCTGTATAGATCCTGTACAGATCCTGTATGGATCCTGTACAGATCCTGTATGGATCCTGTACAGATCCTGTATGGGTCGGGGATTCCAATCACCTTATTTATCACATATATTTGGACCTGAGTGTCATTTCCTAGTGAATTTTTCTAGACCACCTCATTGTTACTCTAAAAGGATTTTATCTCGTAGACCTTGTTGGTACAGAAGTTGATGGAGGTCGTAATTCTAAGTAAACCAGGGCACTTTTTCTTGTTCTTTTTTATTTTAATGCAGTGTAATGCAGATATGGGTGTTTGAAATTGAAGAGAAAAGACGAGGCAAAGACGACAGGAATTTCTCTGCCAGATTTTAAAAAGGTGGTTTATACATTAGTTCTTTTGATATAATAGCCCGGCCACAAACTACTCTCTAAATGTTTACGCACTTATGTGATCGCTCACCTGATTGGCTGTGTCTCATTTTTGTAATTTGCTACTTTTTTCTACTAGATTTGTGTAATAAATTAATCATTTTATAAATGGAGTGGTGGTCTTTGGATTCATTTCAGGTGTTTTGAAACACATCGGGTGTCATTTCGGCCACAGCGGACCAGTCCCACCATGTGATCGGCGCCAAGTCACCACAGATGACCTCATCATAGCTGGATTACAAACCGGCTTTTACAAGAGAAAAAGTTGTGAAAAACAAAAAAGAATGTTTCTCTAGGATGCCGCCATTAAAAGGCAAACTGGTGTTTTGATCTATTCCACAGCAGTCCCAGTCTTTTCATGCTGCCCCCGTCCCAACATGTTTAAAACCCACTTACTGCGTGGCTTCATCATAATTATCAGATATTTGATGACGAGATAAAACATAAGATATATTTTCTCTGCTGATTTAGGAATGATTCTTTTGTTTTACTTAATTTTTTACACAGCATCACAATTAATACCAGTTGCTGGTCCTAATGTTGTGGCTGATTGATGTTTATAAACAATACTGACGTTTTCAGTTGAATTGAGGTAAGAGTCACAAATCCAAAGACACATCACAATATTATGGTGCCAGAAATGATTAAATATTTAATATACACTGATCAGCCACAACATTAGAACCATGACTTCCCAGTTACAAGTTGCATAAAAGTTAAATCCGGATCCAGATTTGATGGAAAATTCCCAACCTTGAGAAAAGAAATGAGAATGATGAAGACTTGCATCTAAAATTAGAGTCAACTGGAAAATGCACCCGTTCAGTTGAGTTTCAAATTTACATTTCTAAGTTAATAATCTAGATCCTGCAGAAAATTGTTATCAGTGAAATATTGTTTTATCAAACTATAATAATACCAATGTGAGTCCAAATTCTAAAAATTCTACAGATTTTCACTGTCTTCATGCTGAAGGACTTCAGCATGAAGACAGTGCCAGTGTCGGCTGGGATAGGTTCCAGCCCCCTGTGTTCCAGAACGGGATAAGCGGTTACAGAAAATGAATGAATTGCAGATACTTCATTTTAATTGCAGTGTGTGTGTGTGTGTGTGTGTGTGTGTGTGTGCGTGACCAGCAGGAGGCAGAATAGTACAATAAGGGCAGTTCTCCCCTCCTGAGTGCTGATTAGCCTTTATTTGGGGGAAATAAATAACATAAAATAAATAGGCTGGAGCCAGTGTGAGTCCCTACAGATTTATCAGCAGGAAACCAAACTCCATCAGGAACCAACCCTCACACCTGATTTCTGATTTTACTTGAACCAATAACCACCGCTGTGAGATTATGTGAGTGTTTAAGGCAGCCTTGAACTGAAGATCCATATTCTGAGTTAAAACCAATCCAGTTAATCCAGAATAACACATTTGACTGGAAAGAAATCTTCCAAATAAAAAAAAAGGAGGAATTTCAAATTATTATTTTTTTTTCAGAAGGATTTTTCTGAAAATTTGGACTTTAGATTGGACATACTGTAATACTAAACCGGCACGTTGGAAATTCTTCCTCTTCATTTTATTTTTTCTTTGCCTTTTTGCCCAAATCTCTCTCCATACCAGTTAACATTTAAAGCTCCCTTCCCTCTCATTGGCTGTCATCAATATGATTGACAGGATGTCTACCAAAGGATGGAGGCTTGTTTACCATAAGAGCCGGACACCTACCAAAATGATTTGCCGTTATTATGGGAGAAATAACTACCATAAGGAATCAATATCCTTTATACTTGCATTATACAATATGATGGAACATTAAATAAAAAAGACGGGGAAAGCGTCCCACTGCAATCCACTAATAGGAGTTCCATTTTAGAAATGGCCTCATTTCCAGCTCTTATCATAGTCATATTCCATGTCTAAGCGCGCTGCAGTCTGGAGTGCTTATTAGAAAGGTTCATTCTGAAACCACAAATGGAGCCTTAACGTATACCAGGGACAAACACGCTGGAGTGTACTAATCCTATCTGATCAGAATCTGCTTGTAGACACTAGAAGAAACAATGAGCCAGACATGAGTCCTCCAAGTGTTTCCAACCCCACCCCCGCCCTTCCTCCTATCCCCGCTACACCAGAGGAGGTGAGAGTAAGAAAGAGACACAGAAAGGGATGATAGCATTACTCACAATCCATTACCACTCCCTGGAGATGCTATGCATACAGAGTGATGGAGGAAGGGTGGAGGTGGAGGCGGTGGTGATGGAGAGAGGGGTTTGGGAGGGTGTTTGTTTGCTGCAGCGGCTGGCAGTAAGGCAATATGTAACTTGATTATTTCTTTTCAATAACCGTCTACCGAGCGTCCCGTGGAGACGTCGCAGGTTGCTGATTAGTTCGTCAAAATAATAGACGGCTCCTGAATAGCCTTTTAAGATGTCTAACTTAAAGTAGAGACGGCAGCCCAAGTCATTGTTGGCTCTGAAGCAGATGAACATGATGGATCGACTGATGCGCAGGGATTTTCCTCCCGCTGCTCAGCCTGCACACACGCTCTCTTATTTTCATTATTTTTTAATCAACTTTGTTTAATTTCAAGGGCAAACGATATACAAAGTGCTGGAGTAACAATACAGGAAGATATACTTTTAAGGACATAACTATGTACAGTCGCTATTCACACTCTCACTGGTTTGTCTCTAAATGCAACATTTAGCTGATTTTAAACGTGCGTCGGTCCACGATGGGGGTCTCAAACCTCCAGTGTCTGTTTCAGCACCATCTGCCACCCTTTAATCCATCTGTCGGCTCTGGAAACATCTCAGTTTGGAACCTCCCCACCATCTTGCCCCCTTACCGAATTTCACTGCAGTGCTTTGGCAGCGTGTTCAACATCTGCACAACCACAGAAAATTCCACTCCTGAGAGTCAAACTGAAGATTTCTTTGTTGGTTAAATGTCACGGCTAATAATGTGACACGATTGTTCTTGAAAAATACTCATATAATACACCGGATTCATAAACAGACGAGCTTATATACATTTACTGAAAGCCTTTAAAAGAACCTCCCGTATCAAAACGTACCCCTAATGGATGGCTACTCTGTACAAATGTCTGCCCGCCGTACTCAAATATGTAAACTCGCGGTCAGCGGGTCAGAACACAAATCCTTCCTCAACTTATAGTCACACATATACAGATATTTCAGCACTTCTCCATGCATGTCCCTCATGTGAGCTTCTCTTCAGATAAGCAGTAAACACCTTGGTAAACATTCGACAGGTTTCCAGAGACTGATGGGGTTAGGGGTCGGGGGTCAGGGGTAGTTGGGATCGGGTCGGGGCAAACTGTAGTCCGTCAAGCAGCGAGGCTGAAGCAGCAGAAACTTTTTAAATTTTTGATTAAAGCAATTAGATTGATGGGATACACAGTTTTAGGTCCCCTCTGCTGCCTCTCAAGTCCACTCTGTGGTTAGTTCTCGGCCCGTTCAGCCCAGTATGTCCAGGTAAACCGGCGGGTTCTTGACCAGGTCCAGCAGGCGGCTGTGGATGTCCTTGATGACCATCCTTTGCTGCGGCTCTCTCTGCCAGCAGCCCTGCATCAGCAGGTACACCTCCTTAGGGCAGGTGCGAGGCCTCTCCAGCTCTCGACCCTGCGTGATGCATTCAATGGCCTGTTGGGATGGGAATTCAAATAATAATTTATTACCACGATATGCATTAAAAAAAAGACGTAATTGCTGCTGATAATAAAGAAGCCCGAGGCTTTTTTAACTCCAAACAACTTTTAAAAAGTCACGTGAAAGTGACTGTTCTAAAACATCGACTGCAATATTTATAAACTTTTTCATCCTCGCTTTTTGTTTAAGTCTAAATATTAGATGTATCGTGACAAACATATATATCTAAGATTTCACTTATATTTACCATTTATATTTATAGCCTATATCTTTATTTGATTTTGTGATTTTACATTTAACATTTAGATTTAGGTGTATGATTTACATTTCAATTAAACATTTAGATTTAGATTTAAAATTTGAATTCAGATATAAGATTCAGATTTAACTTTTTATATTTATTTGTAATATTTTGTTATAGTTCGTAATAGTTTTACTTTATAATTACCATTAAGACTTAAAATCTATATTTTTATGTTGTTGTGACTTTACATTTCTCATTTAGATTGATATTATTGTTTCATGTTTTGCTTTTATATTCAACATTTTAGATTTATATTTAAGACTCATATTTACATTAAACATTTAGATTTAGATTTAACAATCAAATTCCTATTTAAGATTTAGATTTAACATTGAGATTTATACGTGGCCTTTTTATTAAATCTTTTGCTTCATGGTTAACATTTAGATTGATATTATCATGTAATGCTTTGCTCTTATATTTAACATTTAGATTAATATTATCATGTAATGCTTTGCTCTTATATTTAACATTTAGATTGATATTATCATGTTATGCTTTGCTCTTATATTTATCATTTAGATTAATATTATCATGTAATGCTTTGCTCTTATATTCAAAATTTAGATTAATATTATCATGTTATTCTTTGCTCTTATATTCAACCTTTTGGTTTAAAATTAACATTTACATTTAGATTAAACATTTTACTTTTACATTTAATATTTAGATTTAGCATAAAGATTTAACATTCAGCATTTACATTTATATCTCCTATTAGATTTAACATTTAGAGTAACATTTACATTTGGACTTAACATTTAATAATTACATTTAACAATGAATGTTTTATTATATTTTAAAAATGTCATGAATATTGCTGTAAATTTGATTTAAAAACTTAAATTTTTATTTTTATTTTTGGAGCATAATGTTGGTGTCAGTTTCAGTAGGTGGTTCTTTTCAGTCGTTCACCCACAAGGCCTAGAGAGTGAGGACATGAAATCTCTGGCAATTTTAAAATTCACCTGCAAACTGACATTTTATGTTTTCTTCTTAGTTCATCCAAATATAACATTTGAAAAAAAAAATCCTCTTATTGTCTCACTTGCTGTACTTTGGTATCAGGTAGAATCTGACCACCAGAGGCCAAAATGAATATTTGACATTTAGAAGGAGACTAAATGCTGGCTCCTGTGTCAGGCTTGTACTTAAGCACAGCAGCGCTTCAAGCAGAATGTCATTCCATCATTTTAAAACCTTCATAATTACACATGGTGTCCACCGCAACCCCGAGGGCAAAAAGTTGTGATCACTGTTAATAAAGGAGAAATACGCTCACTAAGAAGCACTTATCTGTTCGCAAGGTCAGGCTGTCGTGTTTAAAACAAGTTCCTTAGATTTACTTCAAGGCCATGAAGTAAATCCTGAATTTATACCTTGAACATGACTGGGAGTCATATTCAAATGGCTGGAACGTAAGGAGGGCAAGTACTGAACATCATCAGAGCAGAAGGAATCTGCCTTTTTCCAGTATTTTACAATGGCCATCTCCCTGATGTCCTATTTGTTGGTGTGTGAGGTCTGTAACGCCTCTGAGGTTTGATGGCGTGGCTAGGATCTGTGTTTTATGGTGAAGAAAAGAAGAAATATGGTGGCCTGCTAAAATCATCACACCCTTAATATGAGGCACGAACTTTGTGCCAGGATACAAGAATGGGTTTTCAAATTCTGGATTCCAACATGAAATCCAAGAGAAACTGAACTATTATTAAATGCTCGCTTGAACAAAGAGTTTGTGGCGAGCCAGTTAGTTTAACAGCTTTGTTATCTAATATGCAACAAATTTCATCATGTCATTCAAATTAATAAAACCCAATACAGTATTTATCCTTCACTATTAGTATTATTATCTTTTTAAAATTCTATGTATTTAAAAAGTCTTTAAGAGTCATTTACTTTGTAGCTACTAATGCACATACACCCTGGGATAAACCGGTAATTACCTGACATCACACACCTGCCCATCCTGGCTCTCTTACATCTACTCCCTGATCGTTTTATAATAGATTTGAAGATTTTACTGATCACTTTTAAAGCATGTCTGGCTCCAATCACTCAAACAGAACTGATAACTCCTAATGAGATCCTTCGTCTCGGATCATGTTGTGTTTTTGCGTGTTTTGTTTTTTCATCCCAGTCTTTAATTTTCTTTTATTTGTCTTTTAAAAAAAAAAGTATTTATCTTCTCTGCTCCTTCATTGTTGTCAACCTTTTAGATTTTCAGTTGATCTTAACTTCCAGATGATCTTTTAGTTCGTCACCGTTTTCCTTACCTTTGTATCTATCAGCTGTTATCGTGATTTTCTCTCATCTTCTTTTCATCTTCTTAAATATAGATTATTATTATTACTATTATTACTTTTATTAACATTATTATTATTATTATTATATTATTATTATTATTATTATTATTATTATCATTATCATTATTTTTATTATTGTTATTTTATTATAATTATTATTACTGCTATTATTATTATTATTATATTTATCTTATTTTATTACCATTATTATCATTTTTATCTTATTTTATAATCATTATTATTCTTTTTTTTTTTATTATTATTATTATTAACAATATCATTATCATTATTTTTATTATTGTTATTTTATTATTATTATTATTACTGCTATTATTATTATTATTATTATTATTATTATTATTATATTTATCTTATTTTATTCCCATTATCATTATCATTATCATTATTATTATTATTACTTGTATTATTAATATCATCATTATTATCATTTTTATCTTATTTTATTATCATTATTATCATCAATAATAGAGTATTATCATGAAGAGTAACGGGCCAAGGGTGGAGCCCTGGGTTACACCGCAGGTCAAAGGGGACACTGAGTAGGAGGCATTAACCATGGAAATTAAGAAAGTCCTACACCATATGTTTTTGGTTTTTTTTTTTACCCATAAAAGCCTGTGAGGACTTACTAAACAACCAAAAAAGTTTAATAAGGGTTCATCACTTTGAATAAAAACCTGCTTTACCAAAAAGGGGGGCTTATGTAAGTTAAACTGACTATTTTCCCACTTTTTAAAAACTTGCTAAAGTTTTTAAAACTTTTTTTGTTTTGAGAGTGTCGAAGATATTAAATGAATAAACGCACTGAAGAAATAATTTTCCATATTTCTTTTCTTGGGGAAGACATTAATGGTTTAAGAAACTAAACGTTTGAGTGATGTTATATGAGTTATAATTATATAAAAGTGCAGTTATTAGGGTACTATTGTAATGAGGGACATATTTAACTCCTGATTGCGAATGGAGAGATTTTGGCATCTTTCTTTAAAGAGTGGCTTTAGAGAGGCTGGACGTTTAAACCGTTCATTCATTACTTTCAGTTATCAGTCTCCGTTGGCTTGATTGTTCGATAATGGTCATTCCTATCGCTGCACGTGTCGTCAGATGTTAGAACTGAGTCACAACACAAATAAACACAAATACGTGTTCATTAAGTGCTGAGAAAGAGAGTTGGTCCCCGTGCTTATAATTCAGTTTCTCACTTAAATGCTGCAAAATCACAATCAGGAAAAACATTCGGAGGGTCACATTGGAGGGTTTGTGAGCATGAAACAATCTTTTAAAGTCCAACCACAGCATCTCAGAGGGGTCTAGGTCCAGACTCTGACTGCACCACTCCAGAACTTTGATTTTGCTCCTTTGGATCCATTTAGAGGTGAACTCCCTCTTCTGTTTGGGGTCATTGTCTTCCTGCGTTACCCGTTGGCACTTGAGCTTCAGCTCACAGACTGATGACCCGACATTCTACTTCCAGATTTTCTGGTGGAGATAAGAAGTCATGTTTCCTCCAATTCGGTCAAGTCGTCCTGGTCCTGAAGCACCAAAGATTCCCCAGGGTATCACACCACCACCTCCGTGTCTGACCCTTTAGGTCTGATGTGTTTAGTTTAGGCACGATCAACTTCTTTCTTCCAAAGTTCGACTTTCAGCACATCAGTTTTATACTGCCTCAGATTCTCTGAGGGTCATCCAGGTGTGTTGTGGGAAAATTCAGAGGAGCCTTAACGTTGGGTCAGCAGTGGTTTTCGCCCCACCGCTCCCTTATAGTGCCCTTTGGGCCGGTGTCTTTGAAGTAATGGAGCCATGACCTCTGACCTTTATTGGGATGAGAGACACCTAAAGATCTTTGACTGGTTTATTTGGATCTTTTTTAAGACTTCCTAAATGAGCCTTCTCCACTGTGGATATGTGGAGTCCCAGAACCAGGACTGATGTATGTCTATCACCTTCTTCCTCATATCTTCTGGAATTTCTTCTGATGTTGGCATAGTGTACTACTGGTGAGACTTATGAACCAACTTCCTGCTTCTGGGAATAGTCTATTGAAGGGATCTATAGGGCTGGTACCGATCCGGTCGTGTCCGGTCTCGTCCAGCTGGATCCAGTGATTTAGGCACTTTGGTAGTTTTTGGATCTGCCTTAAGGGAGCAAATACTTTTTCACACAGCTTCAGTTGAAATATCATATCACGGTTTTGGATCTATAAATACAGTTATCTTTTAAAACTTGTATTTTTTTATGTTTGTCCAGGTTTTATGTTTTGTTTGAAAATCTGAAACTGAAATATTAAATAAACAGAAATAAAAGGAAACCAGGAGGGTGTCCAATACTTTTTCACAGCACCGTATATATTTTTGTATTCTCCGGCTAATGAACATTTTTCCAGGCATGTCCCGTTTAACAGCAGAAGTAGACCCCGGGGTCCAACTCTTGTCTGTTTGGGAACCACTGATGGAGCAGAGGCTGGGAAGAGATGCTCCTGAATTTTTAATGTTATGATGCTCTACTGATGTTAGATTCTCCCAAATGATATTGATGTAGCAGCAGCAATCTGCACAATATTTTTGAATAAACAGAAACTTTTCAGCACAGCACAAATGTTATCTACGGATTTATAGATGCGGGTCCATTAGCAGGGACCCCCAGGACAAGTAAGAGCAGCCAAAATGTGAATTAGCTCCAGCTCCGACACTAATGGCTACCATGACAGATTGAGTTCACACGCTCCTCCTGCTCGGTGAATACATCACTGTCGAGGATGAAGGGAGGATTTCACTGCTCTCTTCATTTGAAGGGTTACCGACTCAGTCGTTAACCTTAACCTTGATACAATGAACAGAAGAGGCCTGTCAGCGCCGAGAGACTTCATGCCAAAGTGGCCTGTCAGTCAGCTGCACAGAAGGCCCATATAGACCGCCCAGAATGGCCGCCATCGCCGCGGTACACCGAGTCGGGATTCCGGAATGATTTATTGCCGCCAATGTGTGTTTAGGCAACATGATAATTTCACCTGTCCCTCATTGGCCGAGACAGATTAGGCTAACAAGATTACAGCTCATTGGCCCAGGGCAAAGATGAGCGCCAATGAGATTAGAATTGAGTGCACGAGAAAAGTGATCTACCCTTCGCTAGAAAGGAGAGTGGGTTTGGGCCTGTAATAGCACCACTGTGGTCACAATGGAGTCCCGCTTCTTGGTGGGCCCCCTTTAGAGGCTAGACTGGGCCGTCCTTAATTACTATGAATGTATTGATTAGTGAGCAGAGTGCAGAGCGGGGAAGAGCTCAACCCATCAACTCAGACTGATGTTTGGGTCTGCAGGATGAAAGTATGTGACTTTTAGAAATATAGATACACTAGTGCGGGAGGAGCCTGAAGACACACACTTTCGTCAACGGGTTCCAGAATATAATATTCTGAAAATGCTGCAGTTATCATTTAAGAGAAAATTGAAAAGGTTCAGGGTTGTGAGGGGCTGACATTAGGCGAGACCTACGGGGAATTTAAAGTCACCAATATTCAACTATATGGACTTTGGGAGGGAGCCATGGTACCCGGAGGGAACCCACCCATCCTGGAGCCCACTTGCTGTGAGGCAACTACTACTTCCTTTGGCAAAATTCAATTCCTACAAAAAAACCGTGATGACAGACATTTTGATCTTGCAGCAGATAAAGTGTTTAAAACACTAAATTGTTGTCATTTAAACACGGCCTCAATCTGGAGGATTTTTTAAATCTGTCCAGTCCAAAACTCCATGAATCAGCAGAAGTGACTAAAGTGATTTAAATCAAATTTCAGTCAAGTTCATATGAATTCCTCCTGCAGATCGGAAACATATCAGATTTATTTCCCTGAAATGTGAATAAAAGTGGCCGGATTGGAATTCAGGGGTCTTTTTGAGTTGAATGTGAATCCCCCAGATAGCCAGATGTGATGCGAGCAAAAACGATGCACTGGAAAAGTTGGTTTGTAATTCGGACGTAACCGTGGTGAAACATTTGATAGCTAAAAAGAAAGACAACCCCCTCAAGTGTTCTCATCTAAACATATAAAAACAACAAAAGGTTGCACTATTCCTTTAACTGTGTCTGACAGAAATGGCAGAAAAACATATATTTCTCCTTTAGACTTAGCGGTATGTAGCAATTTAGATAATTTTGGTTCTATTTGCTCGGTTTAAACAAAAGACTGTGGATCCCAGTCTTTGTCAGAGCTTTGAGCAGCGGCGATTAAATTTCACTCTTATCCATTACGCTGAGGCGTCGCCAGAAGTGTCGGATTCAAAGTCTGGATAAACGGCACAGGCTGCACAGCTGGACAGCACAAACAGTGAGCGGGGGGAGTTGTTCTATAGATTGGGTGAAGGTAAATGATGTGATGGAGATTAGAAATTCATATTATTGTTTCCTATAGTGATAAAAAAAACAACCCATAAAAACAGCAACAACAGGAGAGAATATGTCTTCACCTCACTGTTGGACAGCTGGTACCACGGCTGTTTGCCGTAGGTGAAGATCTCCCAGAGGACCACGCCAAAGCTCCAGATGTCGCTCTCCGTGGTGAACTTCCTGTACATGATGCTCTCGGGGGGCATCCAGCGGATCGGCAGCATCGTGCGACCGCCCACCTGAACCGGGAATTAAGGATAATGATGATTCGTTCAAATCGACATTCCTGCACATGTCTCAATTCAATAAGACGTAAAAATTGATCGGCCATAACATAATAACCACCGAGAGGTGACGTCAGAAAAGCATTGACGGCACCTGTCTGCGGGTTTTATTAGGCGGCAAGTGAACATTTTAGTCTGAAGAGGAATCAAAGAAATGGGCGAGTATAAGCATCATAGTGAATTTGACAAGGTTCAAACTGAAATGGCTCAATGTGACATTCCTTTAACCATTTTATTTGATTGCAGTAACTACTTTCTGTAATATTTTAAGAAAATTTCAACCATCTTCCTGCTCATCCTTGAACTAACTGTTAGAGGATCCTGAAATCAGTGTGTAGCAAACGATAGCAGCTTCAATTCAAAGAATTTCATTCAGTGTGAGAAAAAAAAAATTACTCAGGTTATCTCCTCTTAATTTTGGGGCTTTTGAAGAAATTGTTTGTGGTCTCGATCTTAAGAACTGGACTAGAGCAAAAATCAAGAATTATAATGTTTAAAATCCCTCATAGGCCTTTCTGACTGAAAAATAGTGATCTAATCCATTTGGTTGAAAGTTTTATAGTGTAAACTCTTCAAAAAGAAATTTGTCAAGAAAACCGAAATGAGATTTATTTTATTTCAAAAGAAAAAAACATCCAGTCAAGGATTCTTTTCATGAGAAAATATATCTAATGTTGTGTTAATAATATATCACAGCTAATATTGAGCAGGATTTAACCCTTAGATAGAGACCCTTAGATTCGGATGTACATTATTAAAGTAAAACAAGAGACTAAAATACTAATTTGAAGAAAGCTTATCTTAAATAATTGGGATTTTATGTTTTGTATTAAAATAAGATTATAAAATAATCCTTTATTCATCACACAGCGGGGAATTTTCAGTATATTTAAGAATAATTGGCTTCTCTCTGATGAGTCTGTTTAAACTCTCACAGGTTTCCGGATTAAAGGTCAAACTCTTCAACAAAACTCTAATCTAATAGAAAAATAAAAATATCTATATCTAAAAATAGCCATGAAGACTTTAGGGACATTTTTTTTTATCATTTTAATAAATCGACAGCTACCTTAATAAACTCACTGATAAACCCAGAATATCAGATTTAATTTTATAATTATTATTATCATTATTATGAATTCAAATAATTTGATTAAGGATTTTCATTAAACTCGCAACATCTTTGGTGCCAAGAATAAACCATAATCTTCTGTTTAAGCCTAGAAAATTCCCGAATGTTGCCTCGCTCTGTGGTTTGAAAAGAAGAGGTAATCAGGTTTTATTTTGAAAAGTAATTTCCTGCAAATGATCCATTGTGGTAGATAGTTTCAGAAAAACTGAGACAAAATGACATTGTTTAATGATTAAAATCAAGGTGCAATCTTAGCAGCATATTCCCTTGAAATGGAACTCCTGATCCTCTTATAGCATGTTTGAGATGTTCATTAAGAATTAATTTGCAGGGTAAGATTCGAACAAGTAGTCTTAATTTGAACGTAAAACATTGGCTTGAATAGGTCAGCAGCTCTTCATTCCTTGCACTAAATGGCTGATTAGCTTCGACCATCACCGGATCATTTAAACCCACCAAAATGAGCTGGAAAAAAAGAAAAAGTATCTTAATGGGTCTTCTCAGAGCACTTATGCCATTCACTAAGAGGGCCGCATTTGTAATTTCAATGAAAATGAAAATAGTTCTAGTAGAAGGATTTTTCTTTGCTTTAAGAAACATAAACTTTTTTCTTTTTCTTTTTAAAATTGAAACAGCGGCAGAAATATCACAGAAAAATATGTTAATGTGAATTATAGCAAAATAACAAATCATGATGTAGCGAAAAGAAGAAGAAGAAGAAGAAGAAGAGAAGAAGTGATTTGGGTGAAATGGTCCTTTAAGGACTTCACTGCTATGTATAATGCATAAGTCTTTTTTAATTTAGATTTTTTTTATTTATCTTTACGTGTCACTTACCCGATAGTAGTCTGTGCTGTAGATGTCCCGGGACATGCCAAAGTCTCCAATTTTGACCACCAGGCCCTCACCCACCAGACAGTTGCGGGTCGCCAGGTCGCGGTGGACGAAGTGCAGGGATGCCAGGTAGACCATGCCTGAGGCGATCTGGGCGGCGATTTGCAGCATTTGAGGCAGAGTGAGCTGACCCAGGGGGGGAATCTTAGACTCCTCCAGTATGCGAGCATCAGGGCCGTGAGCTCTACAGGTGACACACAGGGAACATGGGAGGTTGGGTTTAACATCTGAATGTCATAAGCGGATTTCTGCTTCGTTAGACAGTGAACTGAAGAGGGGGAAAAAAATTATAATTTCATCTTTCACTTAAATAAAAGCATTAATGCAATAAAGCACATTTCTTCATTGCAGCTGAGGGACCTGCCCTGAAGATACACATATACATTTAAAAGACAAATGTATATGAGTTATATTCCGGGCGCTGTCCAGCTTGGAAATGGTAATAATAATGATAAAAATAATACATTTAATTTATAACGCACTTTACATTTGGATCAAATCTCAAAGTGCTACAAAGTAAAAGCAGAT